>BSBK01011358.1:0-117500 GCA_027943335.1 Chamaecyparis obtusa
GCCCTGACTTTTCCCTTTTTTTGACTTTCATTTTCCTCTCCTATGAACCCAAAAGAAAAAAATGATGTTAGATTCATTTCCTTTTCTTCTTGGATAAAGAAAATAAATTAGATTCAATCTCTTAGATTTCAAGGGGAGGGTGAAGTTAGGATAACCTAAAAGTAAAAATCTAGATCCAAAAGTTCTTCATAAACTACTTTAAAATCTTAATTAAAGATTTTATTACTTAATTAATAAAATAAAGGTGGGACGAAGATAGAGGAAGAGAGAAAGGAGAAATAGATAGAGAGATAGAGATGGAGAGATATTTAGAGGAAGATATAAAGAGGGATAAAATAAAAGGGAGAGTGAGAGAAAGGTAGGGAACGATTGAGGAAGAGATGGGAGATGGGGGAAACAAAGAGGAGAGAGAAAGGGGGAGATATAAGTAAATGGAAGAGAGAAGATGAGAGAGAGGGGGAAAGAGATAGGTAGAAGGGGGGAGAGAGCTCAATGTATAGAGAGGGAGAGTTAGAGAGGAAGAGGGAGAGGGATGTGTGTGTGTGTGTGTGTGTGTGTGTCTGATAGAGAGAGATAAAGAGGGACATACAAAGAGATAGAGAGATAGGGAGAGAAATAGGTAGATGAAGGTAGAGAAAGATATGGATAGAGAGAGAGAGAGAGAGAGAGAGAGAGAGAGAGAGAGAGAGATGAGTGTTAGAGAGAGAGAGAGAGAGAGAGTTGATGAAGATAAGTAATAGAGAGAGAGTTATTGAGAGAGGGGGAGAGAGATAAAGATAGATTTATAGGGAATGTGTTTGTAAATGAGTGTGAGGAGAGGGAGAGAGAGGAAGAAGATAAAAATAGAGACAAGAAGAAAGATATAGAAAGAGGAAGAGATGTGTGTGTAGAGAGAGAGAGAGAGAGAGAGAGAGAGAGAGTGTGTGTGTGTGTGAAATAAGGAAGGGGAGAGGAAGAGGAACATGTATAAATAGAGATAGAAAGAGGGACGTAAAGAGAGAGTAGATAGAGAGATAGGAAGATAAATGGGAAGGATATATATATAGAGAGAGAGGGGTAAAGAGAGGAAGATATATGTAAAGAGAGAGGAAACGAGTATGAGAGATGGAGTAAATAGAGTACATTGATTTTAAGGATTTTCATGATAAAATAGTATGTTTCTTATATTAGAGATTATCTCAAAAAATGATCCTGCATGGTTTATGTCAAAGTTCATAAAGAGTTCATGATTAGAGTGCCCATCAATTTGATTAAAGGTATTAAAAAAATATTCTACCTAGTGGAAATTATGTCTTTTATTATTATAATGTGTAGGTAGAACTTAAAGGCCCCAAGAGATCCCTACGTATGTGGTTCTATGTATAGGAATATGTGAAATTTTTTATTATCTAACTATAGGTGTTACTTATAAGATCAAAAATAGAAAAGTGGTACGTATCTCTCAAGCCCCTTTGGTATGATCGAGATGATTTTAATTTTGGTAATATTTACATAATTTGTAAGAATATATCACCATGTAGGTTTGGGGTGTTTAAATGTATATTATGATTCAAATAGCTAGGTTTATGAGCCAAAAGTATATATTCTAAGCACGATGATCTTCAAGAGACTAGAGAACATGAACAATTGAATAAATTCATGTTATTTGATCAATAATTGCCACAAACAAGACCTCAAACAAAGACCAAACAAGACCAATTGCTTTCAGTTGTACTTATAAACAAAAGGTTGGAAGAGGCATTAAAATTATTGGGTATAGACACAACATCAAAGAAGAGAAAAGTTATTGACATGCAAACTGATATGATTGAGAATCTTAGGAAAGGTTTTAACCAGGTAGGGAAGCGATCTCAAACTAAAGATAAGACCATTACAAGAAGAGTTATGCTGACATCCATTGTAGGTAACACTATGCCTCAAAACAGACAAATATCTTGTGTTTTATCTCGGATTAGTTTTAGTAGGAAAACAATATCATGATATGTTAAGAGGATAATGTTTTTGGATGATAGCACCTTGGAAGGCAATTGGGAAATCATGTGTAGAGCTCCTCATTCTGATAGGATTGATGAGGGAATCAAGTTTTTGGTCACACTATTTTAGAATGATAATACTCGTCCTTCATCAAACAATAGAGATTTTATTAGACATAGAATTGTAGCTAATCAATATGAACATCATAAAAAACATTGGTTAGACATAACACAACATGAAATGTATGTGTCATTTTGTAGTTCAAATCCTAATATAAAGATTGGGCAAAAAAATTTTGAAGATCGAAGCCATATTATGTCAGGACAAACAAAGTGTTTGAAACTCGTTGTCATTATCATAGTGAATTTGATCTCCACTATCAGGTTTTTTAAAAGTTTGTAGAAGACACTTATAGTTTTGAATATGCTCCTCCTAATAGAGGAAGTGAGTTCATTTCATCCGTTTTATGTGAAAAAAGAGATGATGCAATTGGTCAAATAAATTGCATTAAAGGAATATGTGAAACATCTGTTGATTTGGCTCTTTTTCCTTTGAAAAATACAAACATTGATGTAACAAAGATGGTAAATTGCAAGAGTTACAAATATGTAAAGAATGAAACAAAATTTGGGAAAGAATCCAAAAGATTAGAATATGTTGAAGAGGAATTAACTATTGGAGAATTTATGGACAAATTTAAAAAATTGATTCAACCCTATAATCATCATACTTTTTTTGCAAAGTGGCAAGCACACCAATTCCTAGGAGGGAGAGAGAGAGAGAGAGAGAGACTTAAGAAGGTGTGGATAGTGTATTAAGGAGTTTGGTGAGAGTCGTAATGGGCATGGGTAGAGACAAAGTTTAAAATTTTTCTAACATTTCCTAATAATTTTCTAATTTTTTCAAAGGTTTCAATTTTTTCTAAATTTTCCTGAAGTTTCAAGTTTTTGTAAATTTTCCTAAGGTTTTAATTTTTTTCTAAATTTTCTAATTAAAATAATTTAAAACTAACATTTTAATATTACCAATTAAAAATAATTTAAAAACAAGCAATAAGATTATTAAAAATCTAAAATTTTCTAACATTTCTAGTATTTTTTAGCATTTTCTAACATTTTCTAGTATTTTCTAACATTTTACTAACATAATTTTGTAGCTTAAATCTTGTTTTTTTAAATTAAAAATTACCAAAAATGAAATAACTATTTGAAAATAAAAAAATGAACTAAAATAATTTATAAACATATAATTTACAATAAAAATAATTAAAAAAAGAAAAATGAGTGTACCTAGAATATACGACGGTCGAAGGAGGTGGAATAGAATGCAAGGAGGATGAAGTCAATGAGGTCATCAGAGTGTTCACTCCAACTCTGGGTCTACAAGCTCTCTGTGAATAGTAATTGTGAAAATGACCCCTCCGCCAGAAATTTGTAGGAAATCCGACGTATGGGGTGTTCACACAAAGAGGGTGTTCACACAAAGATGTCGTCATCCCTTCGCCTAAAGTACCCCATGTCAAGGTCTTCGAGTGAAGGGGTCATATGTCTTCGCATGAAGAGCCCCACTTTGTGCGAAGACCCTAAAAAATCAATTTTTAGACCGGACCGAAAAAAATTTGTCCCTAAAAGTAGGACTCACTTTTGTGGGTTCACCCAACTAAGCAAGCTATAAGACCTTGTAAATGCTTTAGAACACGCATCAACCATCAACTTGAAAAAAATCCTAACCACCTTGGAAGAAATTTGCCTTGATAAAAGTTGTAGAAATTGATAAATAATGACCCTTATCTAAAATCCTTGGTTAGTTATGATGATCTTCTAATCCAAAGTAGGTTTATAGTTAGAGGGCAAGGTAGTGTCTAAGGTAAAGTGTAAGAAAGAAATAGGAGATTTATAAAGATCTTCAATGTTCGTCTTAATGACAAAGAAGAGTCTCTAACCTCAATTTTTCTAAAGGTTACCTTATTAAATTTTATAATAATAGAAGATTTTCAAACTATGGTTTAAATTCTTTTTCACTAGTTCAATTGAATCCAATCATTATTGATCCAATTCAATTGGTGCCACATATTGCCTTCAGTTTCTTTACCGATTCCTTTGCAACCAATTACTTAAGGTTTTACCATGTCCATTGTTACAGCTGTTCCATCATAAAATTTGTTTACTCTTAGTATAGATCTAATGTCACCAAGTTTTTCATCCAGAGTTGTTGCGTCTCATGTACAATTTAACAGGTTAGTTTAAGCTACTGAAACGGAACATAATTTTAGGAGTTAATGGAAACCATGTTCTGTTGATTAATTTCTTTCTCTGTGTTTAAACAGTGGATGTAAACTTTCACCACCACCATAATAAACAACCTCTTTTTCATTGTAAGGATAAGGTTGTCCATTCCTATCTTCTTGTAAATCGTGTGAACAACTTTAAGAAAGCGAAATAGATTCTTAGATTAGAAGATAACCTGTTGATGTTCACCTCAACCGCTCCTTCCCGATATAGTCAGAGTAGCTTGGACAAAAGGAGGAAAGAAAGCGCGTTCAGCTAATGCGCTCCTTTGGAAGATGCCGCCGTATGAAAATGAAATTTGGAAGTGATTGAGGGGCCTAAACCTTTACTTACTTTTCGTACACATGTTTATATGGACCCCAGCTCTGTTTACGCTGTGTAAGAAATCAATGTCCGGATAGCTTCACCTTGTCCACGCCATTTGTTTGCTTAAAATATGGTCTAGATTCCAGCGATCATGTTTGCTTCTTAGGATTGAGTGATGATGGGATCGGTAGAACAATGTTAAATTGGAATCCAATTAAGGAAAGAGAAGGAGTGTCTCTATGAAATCAACATACAAAGTGGCTTCATTGTGTCCAAGCGTGACCATTCCATAGTGCCACCGTTCATGTGGGATCCCTTCTAAGTGTAGAGCTGCAAGCTTGATTACTTCATCTTCAAGCATCAGATTGAGTTGAAGGTATGTATCCACCTTCTGTACCAATGCTCTTGCTGATGTCTTTCTGGATCTGTCAAAAGTCGATAGGTTTATTTTTAACCTGCCACTTGGTGTCATATTGTGTTTGCCATAGCTCCCGGTGTTAGAATATCTCATATGTACTTCCACATAATCCTTGAAGGGTAGTTCTACTCTAAATCTGGCTTTAGACTAATCTTGCATCTCCAAGAAAGTAGGCTCTTGCTCTTCCGTTGTTTAGTTCTTTGAGGAAAGGTAGGTATCAATGGGTGTGTTTAGGAACGCTTTGTATGTGGCTTCCTATTAACAAAATTATCGGCATGCCCATTATAATCACATTTTTTGTTCCTTCCACAAAAAGTCGAAGTGTCTCGCTAATCTGCTACTATCCTTTTGCCAAAGTCTCACTGAGTTGTTGTCCTTTCACTAAGGTTTCACTGAGTTGTTGTCGTTAACAATACATTTAAAATTTTATATTATGTTTAAAAATAATATATAATATTAGATAATTGTAATATAATTGTTATAATGTAATAAATTTATAGGCAGATAAGAAATAGTATATATAAAATATAAGGAAAAATAACATGAATTTAAATGTTCGTATTGTATTTTATTCTTTGATATATACATGCAAACTACTACGAGGTTGTATTTTAAAGAAAAAAGTTGTTAATATTCTATTATAATTATTGTATTTTATCCTCTAATGTATACATGAAAACTACTATGAAGTTCCATTTTAAAGAAAAAAGTTATTTCTTTCATAATGAATGCTCCACTAAAATAATACAAAAAAAACTTGTGATGAATACCATTTGTCAAAAATTGAACACGGACAAACTATTGCATGGATGAGAGTTTATCTTCAAAATAGCTAGAGAAAAAAGGAGAAGGGTATTGTCTAAGCAAAAAATGGTGGAAATTTTTAGAGGAAAAAGTTAATAGTATTTCAACTAAGTGGATGATTTCAACAACACAGAAAACTGGTAAATGTCAATTCTACATAGATTGATTGTGAGCATTGTCAATACATGACATATATTACAAAAGGAATGTTAGTGACGTATGTGTCCTATGTCTAAATGATTGCATATAAAAGATGTAAGGAATTGGGGGCAATGATTAAATAATAAAACAATGTAACACATGCAAAATTAGTAATATATTAAAGTAATTTAGGAATATGAAGCATAGCTAATGTGTGGCATGAAAGCATGTATAATTATGGATAGTAACAAGTACTACTCAAAATTATTGTCAAAAAGTTAAATAACAAGAAAATAATAACCTCAAATGCTAGATAAGAATTATCTACATACATAAATAAGACACAGAATGCAAGCATGAAAAGGCTCATAAATATATAACTATGCTACCACATGATATACCATGTAATCATGTAATCATATAACATATCACAAGGAAGGAGTGTGATAACCATTTCAAAGCATGTAATGGTAATCTGTGTAATGGTAATTTTTCACTTATAGATTGATAAAACACAAATGTGGGCAATTGTGTGTTGCTTTGCCTTCTAATAATTCATAATAATGTACACTCACTAATATGAGATGATAGTCTACCTTTCATTCAACATGCTTTCAATTTAAAACATGATCCTCTCAAGACATTTCTTAGGTTCCAATCAAACACACTCCTTGACATATCCTAATATAAAGACACATCTCATGTTGCTCTCTCCATATCTATACTCGTCTCTCTATCTTTTACACTCACTATCTCTCTCCTCTTTATATATCTCTATTATTTCTATCACCTCCCTTCTCTTTCACTCTTGCCCCTCTATACCTATCTCCTTATTTCAAATTAATCTCGTGTATCTCAAAAAAAATATATGAAAAAACAAGATCAATTTTCAAATTAATCTTATGTATTCTAAAAATATATATAAAAATATTTTTTCATAATCGACCTTTCAAATTTCTTCAGCGTACCCATTACATTCCGAAAAGCAATGGCTAGTAATAAGTATATTAGCTAACGTTTCTTATCCTCGTTGTCCATCGTTTGTTTGAAGTCTTTGCTATGTTTTCATTTCATTTCCACTTGCCTGTCATCTTTCAACAAGACGAATGCCCAGCGCGAACTCTACTCAGCAACGCCCTTCATTTAGATCAAATCCAACTTTCTAACCGTTTGTGCCGTCTTAAGTTTTATCTAAGTAAATTCTATGCGATCACCATAAATCACTGGATTTATCTTTTTCTCACGTACGGCAATGGAAGTCGTGGTCGATGGCACGTTTCAGCTTGCTACGAAGTGGCTTTGGTGGGCATTATCCTCTATTCATCGTTCAAGTATTTCGTGGGCTTTAAGCGGACTCTGTGGGTGGAGTAGTAGTTCGTTGCTTCCTAAATGGGCTCTTCTATGAGATGTTTCTCAGTGAGTTTGCTCTGGACCTTGCTCGGATCTCTGCTATTGCTGCCCATTTCTTGGGTATCTTGTTGTCCACCACATGAACAAAAAGCCCTCTTCAATTTCAAGGGAAATCTTCACGACCCTTCTGGTCGACTGAAAACGTGGAATGATTCCACCGACTGTTGCGACTGGGAAGGAATCAGATGTGATAATATCACAAAGCATGTCATCCAGTTGGATCTCCACAATCCTTTTGACAACAATCGGGTAATGGCTCTGAAGACTTCCCCCAAGATCTATCCCGGTTCACTTTCTGTTGCGAGTAATAAAAAGGCCGTTCTTTCTCCACTTTTTTATCTAAAGATGTTACAAGTCTTGGATTTGAGCTACAACTCCTTCATTGGTGTTGCAGTCCCTCAGCAACTCCCCAAACTGAAATATTTGCAGTATTTGAACTTGTCAAATGCTGGATTTGTGGGAAAGATTCCCAGGGAGTTGGGCAACATGTCCACGTTGCGCCACTTGGATCTTTCCACTAATTACTACATTTCCTCTTCCTCCATCACAATTGGTGACATGCAGATGTGGAAAGGAAACATGAGGGATTTGGAGGAGCTGCTGCTAGATGGGGTGAATATGGCGCAAGTGACAAGCGATGAATGGGGCAGAGCTATCGCCACCATGCACACTCTCAGGCGTCTTCAAATGTCCAACTGTATGCTCTCTGGCCCAATTCCCCCTTCCCTTGCAAATCTCACCCGCCTAACCCACCTCCAACTCGGTGGCAATTCCTTCTCCTCGTCCATACCTTCTGGCTTACGCAACCTTTCCAACCTGGTTTCTCTCAAGATTAGCAGCTGTGAGCTCAATTATTCCATTCCTTCTGATCTTTTGAGCCTTCCAAATCTGCAAGAAGTTGACTTGTCTGCCAATCTGGACTTGGAAGGGAACCTTTCAAGCATTCTGCCGCCACACTCTGCATCGCTTAACAGCCTTGTTCTTACAGCAACAAGTGTAGGAGGAGCTATTCCGGATTCAATTGCCAACATCTCCTCCTTAACTGACTTGAATCTCTCCGATTGCTTTGTCCAAGGTATGCTTCCTCCCACCGTTGCAAATCTTACAGGACTTGTAATGTTGGATATCTCAAATAACATGCTAAAAGGAAGTCTACCGCCGTTTGGGACTAAACCTCATTTAGGAAACTCATTTCCTTTAGTTCATATCGATCTTTCATACAATCAGTTGCAGGGCCGCATACCCACTGTGATGTTCAGTGCACTTAAGAACCTCCGCTATGTTCACTTGAGGCGGAACTTATTGACCGGTGCCATTCCATTCCTTGCCATGAATCTTAGCTCCCTCGCATCGCTTGACCTGAGCTACAATGAAGTGAACGGCACAATTCCTCCATTGGCCAACATGAAGTCCCTTGTTCTGCTTGATCTGAGTAATAACCACTTGACTGACAAAATCCCGGCTTCTGTAGGTCAACTACTTTCCCTTCACACGCTTGATCTAAGCAACAACTTGTTAACAGATGCCCTACCTCACACCATTTCAAAGCTCTCTGAATTGAAGGTTCTTTCCCTATCCTCTAATCGGTTGATCGGCAACCTTTCAGAGTCTCACCTTCATAATCTCTCCAGTCTGGTATATCTAGACATTTCGAACAATGATTTATCTGTGAAAGTCAGTACGACTTGGATTCCCCAAAACGCGTTTACAACATTGAAATTAAGATCATGTAACATGGAGGGCGATTTGCCGGCCTTCTTAATTACTCAAACTGAAATTTCCAATTTGGATTTGTCAGACAACAGATTACGGGGCAATATTCCTGCGTGGATATGGGATGCCCCTGCTCTTCAACTCCTCAACCTGTCTTACAACAATTTTGCCGGTGCTTTACCTTCTAAGCTAATGGGACCCCAAACATTGAAGATTCTCGACTTGCATCACAATAACTTTCATGGTCACCTTCCGCTTCCTCCTCCTTCAGTGGTTGTGTTGGATATGTCAGAAAATCAGTTTCATGGATCCATTCCAGCTGAAATTGGCAAGTATGAATTTAGTTCCCTGTCTCTGTCTCACAACACTCTCAGTGGTAGCATTCCATCGTCAATATGTGAAGGGTCGTCTATGGAGATTTTGGATTTTTCATATAACAGTCTTACCGGTAAGATTCCTCCAGGCTTTGTTAACTGCAGCACTCTTCAGGTATTGAATTTGGAGAACAATAGTTTAGAAGGTGAGTTGCCAGAGGAGTTGGGGAACATGACTTCGCTTCAAACATTGAAAATTGGGCGAAATCGTCTAAATGGAGCTCTGCCAAGACTTGAAAATTGTAAGCAGTTGCAGATATTAGATGTGGAAGATAACAGTCTGACAGGGAACATTTCTTCAAATTGGATTCAAGAGCTTCCTAATCTTAAGATTTTGATCTTAAGGTCAAACCGATTTGAAGGAACTGTCCCTACTGATGTAGGCAAAGTACCTTCTCTTCAAATATTAGACCTTTCAATGAACAGTTTGACAGGAGCTATTCCAGACAGCATTTCAGAGATGAAGGGCATGACAAACGAGTCAGAGAATACAGAAGTCTTTGAATTTGGATTGATAAAAGGTTTCAAATATGTAGAGAAAATAATCATCAGAACCAAAAGATTGGAGCTGGAGTATGTGAGAACTTTGAGTTTAGTAAAATGTCTTGATCTATCAAGCAATAGATTATCTGGTCATATCCCTGAAGCAATGGGATCTCTGATGGGATTGATCATTCTCAATATTTCAGGAAACAATATTAATGGTGGTATACCCAAGTCCTTGGGAAACATGGCACGGCTAGAGTCCCTTGACCTCTCGCAAAACAACCTGTGTGGAGTCATTCCTACTGAATTGCAACTTCTGACATTTCTAAGTTACCTGAATCTGTCATACAATAATCTAAGAGGCCAGATACCGCGAGGGGAACAATTTGCAACATTTGAAGCATCATCCTTCTCACATAATGCAGGTCTATACGGCTTCCAACTGAACGAGTATGAAAGCAATCCTAAAATCGAGACAAGTGGGGGAGTTTATGTTGATACAAGTGATGTAAAAGAGGAAGTGTTGTGGGGACTGGCGGTGGGACTGAGCTTTGCATTTGCGTTTAATGTTGTCATTGGAATTTTGTGTCATTCCAAAACAGTGGGCAGAAGGTGCTTACAGTTGATGGATCGCGCCATTGTTTATCTCTTTGAAAGATTTAGAAACTAAGGTGTGTGTGAAGTTTGTTAGCTATATTTTAAGTTCAAATTCCCTCTCCCTCCATTCACTAAACATTTTCCTCTCATGTAGTAAGGCTGCCAAATTTACATCATCTATTTTTTAAAGTTAGTTAGCTATTTTCTTGAGCTGAATAAGCACCGTCTAACAAGCCCTCCTACAATGGAAACTGTCGATAAAAGTGATGAAGATGATTATATGTGGTCGAGAGTGGGCCTCAGCTTTGCGTTTGCTTTTGATCTTGTTATTGGAGTGTTGTGTATTCTCTGTTTGGAAATGTAGATACTTAAAAAGACTTTCCTCCACGTGTGATATAAGTTTATTAGCTTACTTCTTATCTGTCCTTTCTTTTGTTTTACGATAACATTTTCTTTTTTATGAAGCTTGTTGAAATAAAATGATCACATTTGTTGTCGAGTAGAGTAAACTAGCAATTGCACTTTGGTGTGCAATGGGTACCCTGAAGTTATTTGGACGGACCATAAAATTTGAAATCTTTTCAAATATTTTTAGAGTTTTAAAATCCATAATTTATTTCACTTGTCATTAGCTACTCAATATAAATTTGTAACATTTCATTTTGGTGGAATGTAGTTTAATATAATTATTAATAGTTAATTTCCAAAAAGTATGAATTTCAAATAACATTTTTAATATAGACTTTGTAACATTTCATTTTGGTGGAATGTAATTTAATATAATTATTAATAGTTAGACCACTATTTTGATGTCTCCTTCATACAATTAATCTATGCTTTGTAAACAATGCCACCCTTTTTATTCTAAGGTTTGAAATAATTTTCTTATTAAATTGTATATTTCCTATCAACATGGAATTCTATGGTTAGTAACCATGATGTAATCCTTACCTTAACCATGATTCTTACACTAAATCCTATTGACACCCCTAACCCCAACCGTAACTATAAACACAACCCGAACTGAAACATTAAACCCTAATTCTAAACAAGATCATAACCCAAATTCTAAACCCAATCATAACCTTAACCATGGTGTAAACCTAAACTCTTCTACTAACCCTAACTCAAAATTCTAACCATAATCAAAGCCCTAACCCTAACCATCATTAAAATCTTGATATAAATCTTAAAAAAGCGCACGAGAAGACTTATCAAAAAAGAGTAAAGCTTGGATCTATTACTTATTTCACAGATTTGCAAAAGCTCATGCATTGAGAAAAAAATTTGGATCATAGTGATATGAATCAGGCCAGATATATAAACTAGTCAAGGCACATAATAAAGGGGGTAGCTGAAGATCCTAGGCGGCTCTGCCAAAACAATTACACCGATTATAATGCATTTAAGAAAAATACTTTAATGCGTTTAGCAAATCTTAGGCAACATCTTTTATTATTATATACTTCTAAATATATTTTTTTAAATGTCTTATGACCTAATTTTATATAAAAATATTATAAATTTTAGATTTTTTTAATTGAAATAATATAAATATATTTTAAAAATAATATTACATCTAATTTATAATATTTAAAAATCAAACTTCTTATTATTATTTAAAATATTAAAAATTAATAAGCATTTGGTTGGATAAATTTGCTTGTCCAAGTGCAGGTCCAACATAAGGTTATACAATTATACAATTTCTATAAAATTATTAAAATATACTATTTCTATAGTTTTTCAATTATTATCAGATAGTATCAAATAGAATTTAAATAACATTATTATAGCAGCCACTGTCGATATTGAAGCTTCCATTTTCCAGGTTTAGACATTACTAGTTGTTTATGGTTCAATTCTTCTTCATGGCTTCCTCAAAACCAATTTCATGGATGTTTGTACGTAATAAACACAGAAGCGGGAGCTCAACAAGTAATACAGGGAAATGCGAAATAGTAATACCCAAATCTGCCATCCTCAACTGTATAACTGCTATTCTCTATGGCTCATGGTTGCCTTAAAATGGTAACAAAAATTACGTTAAATTGAAAATGATTGCAAGAAATTTATAATACCATATCACCATTGTGTATTGTTTGTGATCTACTGTGACCTAGAATCCACAGAAATGGCTTATTAGCTTGTGCAATTGTATAACATCGAGTCACACACATCGGGAATCATTCATTGATAGGAATGACCTGTTTATTCAAAGTACAGAGCCATTTAAGGAAAATGTTGTACTGGTAATATTTGGACATCATCTTCATTGGGCATTCCATGAATTTAGGTCAAACAGAAATGTTAAGTATTGGGCATACCCTTTATGAATAAAATTAAAAAGATTAGTGAAAGAAGAAACATATGCACCTGTGAAGGCCATGGCAGTTAATATAAGCCCTAGAAAAAGTATTGCATTGCTTTTAGGCTCAATAAATGTAAATCCCCCAAATCGAAACTGTCGTGAGCTATTTCTTCTCAAGTACTTTTGTGGATCCTACAGTGGGAAGTAGCAGTAGCGTATTATATTAACATGAGAATTGATTAAAATAGGAGTCACGATGGCCCGTAGTCTAACAGAAAAATGACGATATATTATTAGGCTACCAAGGTTATCAAACTCAGAAAACCACATATATTCATTAAACTTTTAAGAAGAAGAACATAAACAATAGGCATAAAATATCCAAAATCTCATGTACAAGGAATAAGTGCGACAAATTGCTTACCGAGAAAAGCAATTGTATTCTTAAAACCCACAAAATAACTATCATTGTATCTACATCTATAAAGTCTATGACTCACACAAGCTAAATCGAATAAATTGTTGCAATTTCGTAAATCTGAAGCTATAGAACATCAATTTTGGTGTGGGAAGATGTTGTATTGTGATATTGCTATCAAAATTCAACTGTGTCATTTTTGAGTCAAACTCATTGACCCAAGATTCATGAGTAGTAGTTCACACGAACCCATCTCTCATGAGAATGAATAGAACACTTAGCACTCATTGGATCTAGGTGATGCTCACAGAGGTGAAGCACCGGGACTTCCCGGGATGGGCTCTCATGAGAATGAATGGAACACTTAGCACTCATTGGATCAATGAGTTTGACTCAAAAACTAGACAGTTGAATCCTAATAGCAATATCACAATTTGACTTGATGTGTAAAAATATCTCCTACTTATCAAGATGTTGTATATTAAATATTCTGGGAAAAAGTAAAAATAAAGAGGTGCCCCATCTCAGTTAGAAAAAACAATTTTTTCTTTCTATTCCTACCAATTACATCACCAAATACACACAAATATGCAATCACAAATTACTAAATTCTACGAATTCCCCTAATTTGAAAGGGTTAAAAACAAACAAAAGGAAGACAATTCGGGGACTACATCTTGGAGTGAGATTTTTTCCAAGCTTGAAGTTATAGTGGCCATCTTTTTCGTCTTGATGCCAAGGAGGAGAGGCGATGCGGTGAGAAGCCTTGATGGAAGGGGTGAGGGGAGGAGGAGCGCGCTCTATATCATACCGTACTCATGGCTAGGCAACACCATTACACAATCCTAGCTGAGCCTACACACAGTATCCAACACACCTATTTCTCACAGTCAAATATGACCTAGACCACTTACCAATCATTCAAACACATTAAGACCAACATCAACAACTCCTCTCTCTATCTCGCGAGGGGCTCGAACTCGTGACTACATCTGATCTAGGGTTTGTAAAACCACACAAAAACCTCTTCAGCAATTAGGGCGACATCCCAAGTCAATCTTGCGCGTTTCCTTGACCGTTTCTCTATCACACACTCCATGGTGGCCATTAATCTACACAATCACAAAAACAACAATAGCAAAAGCTAACAAACATCTAACAACTTGTAACCCTTTCCAAGATTGTAAACATCACATCCCATAGGAACAAAGCAAGGAGCTCAAAAATACATTAAGTTTTTTTTATATTTGAAAAGGGTAGAAAAGTCCTCAATTATTGTATTCTAAAAACTATGCTAAAAAGATGATTAAGTTTATTTTTTGGGGGGCAAGGCCGGAGGTTTTCTCCTCCCAGTTCTTTCCTCTCAGCGCTTCTAATGAGTCGGGAATGTAAATAGGTTTTAAATTTAATAAAAATTCTTGACTAATAGCCTATTGCCTATAAAAAAAAGAAATCAACATTAATATATATAAAAAAATGATCATAATATTTTTTTATACAAACATATAAATTTTAAATTTCAAACTTAAAATTTTTACCAAATTACTAACTATAGATAAAAATAATTTTCAAACATGGCATATTAATATAAACTAATTACTACATAACACTTATTAATAACGATAACTAATTTAAAATATATGTATTAGAATGCAATATGTATTAATACAAATGTTGTACATAATTTGCAACTTTGATTCAAAGAGTTTTTCCATACAATTATAATAAAGTTGTTTCATAGGAATCTCAATTAATTATAATAGTCCCACAAAATTGACTAAGAATTCCCTGACCTTCAAGACCCGGCTCTTAGCTAGCAATTCATACGCCCCTACAACTCATTCCACACCAATTTCCTTACCTAATGATAATAAATAGACTTAGGGATGAAGTTTCCTTTGCGCACTACCCAACGTCTATTTACTTTATCGCTATGTTTTCTTCCCCTTTCCATTACATCGCATTTTTCCTCCCTTCTCATCTAGTACAATGAATGTACACTGAGTTTCTGCCTACCAAGATTCGTCGTGAACTCTACGTAGTATCGAGCTTCGTGGAAATTGAATACAATTTTAATGGGCCGTACCATCTTAAGCTTTTTCTAAATAGTTTTTTGTGATCACAACATCTAATAGTTACTTAGGTGCGATTAAATCACTGGATTTGTGTTTTATTACGTCATTGGAAGTCGTGGCTATGTTGACTTGAGTCAGAACCTATTGAGCGGTGCCATCCCCTGCGCCGAATCTTACCTCCCTCACACGGCTTGATTTGACCAACGCAATTCCTCCATAGACCATCATGAAGTCCCTTCTATCTGACTTCACTGGCAAAATCCCGGCTTCTGTAGGTCAACTACTTTCCCTTCACACGCTTTATATATATATAAAAAATATCTTAAAATCAAATAATTATAAATAATTTATACTATAATATAATATTTATTAAAATTTATAAGAATAATTAAATATAATCTACAATTAAATATTTAAAAAATAGTTATATTTACTAAAAGTTACTATTATTTTTTCATACGAATTTTAAAATTTAAATAATAATATTAATAAAATATACATCTTAAGTACCTTATATGTAAATATTATTAAATTATATAATAATTTTATCATTTTTGAAAAATTAAATAATTATATTATTCAAATTTTCATATAAAAGTTAATGTAAAATCATTTAATTATATAATATTTTCTAATATTATTGTTATAAAATTAAATTAAAATTTTGAATTTTAAAATATTATTAAAAATTTATATAAATAATTCATATTAATAGATTATTAATTATTTTATAATTGTTACATTTAATAAAAATAGTAAAAAATAATAAATAAGAAATGACGATTAAGTAAACCAATAAAAAAGTTATTTTAATATATTAAAAAGATAAGTGAAAAATAAATATAATAGTAACTTTAACTAAAAAACTAAAAAAAGTTTGAAATTTAAAATTTTTGTTGAAGAATGTACAACACAGTACAATTTATGTCGATAATGTTGTAGTTGTACGGTGGGTACCACGTGCATGGTAATGGGCATCCAGCCATATCTAATCTAGGATATCTAGACATTTCAAACAATGTGTTAACTGTGAAGGTCATTCCGACTTGGATTCCCCAAAAATCATTTAGGCCACGTTTGTTTGTAGGAATTAGAGCGGAATTGGCGGTGGGACTCCCTAATTTTCAGCAACTCCGCTGTTTGGGAGAGTAAAATGCAATTCAAGGTTTAGGGTTCAAAATCGGGTTTTGGCCCTAAAATGGGTGGCACCATCTTCCCACCCAATAGGTGGAATTTGATTTTCAATTCGTGGATTTGGGTTTTTCAGAATGAAATTTAATATCCAGTCGCGTCCGCCCCAATTCTCCCGCGTGCAGTGGTAAAACTGGAATTCATTTTTGTGGAGAAAAACACTACTGTGTTGTCTTCGTTTCTGCCATGTGGAGAAAAACACTGCCCTCTCTGTGCTCTTCGTGGTGTGCTCGCAGTCTGCTCTTTTCGTTCGCTATTTTTCTTTCGCACTAGTTCGTGAGGTATTTTGTCGTGTTGCCTTCATTTCTGCCATGTAGAGAAAAACACTGCCCTCTCTGTGCTCTTCGCGGTGTGCTCGCGGTCGTTCGCTATTTTTCTTTCACACTAGTTCGTGAGGTATTTTGCTAAGCTTGTTGATCTGTCAGTGGTGATTTGGCATACCTTGTTGATCTTTGTCATACATTCTGTTATCGGTATTGATTCAATGTGCTCCATTAATAATGTCGTATCTTCCATTTACTGATTATAAGGCTTTTATTACTTGTCGCGAAACATACATCTACCTTGTAGGGTTTCATGAAACCCTAATTCTTGATGTAGCTGGCATTTTGCTTGCAGCTACATCACAACCTAGGGTTTCATTGAAGAAATTCATGTTATACGGTTAAATTGATACACACATTCAGATGTGGGTGCTGAACCAAAAGACTAATGTGTTTTTGAGCTCAGTATCATCTTCCTTGCTATTGATTCATACATATAGCAGTATTGTTGTTTTTTGGCCAAAGGCACAAGGCCTGAAATTATATTTATACTAGAATCAGATTAATTACAATATGATAGGGCACCTTATAGTAGAGCCCTAAACATAGCCGAAACCAAAAGGTACCCACTTATATTTTTTATAATAAGCCTGCAGATATGGGTCTTTAACCAATATGGGTTCTTTATCATCAAAGAAATCAAGGCTCTTTAGCAACGTGGATCGTTATTTGTTTGCATAGATTATTAGATGCCAAGGATTTGTTATCTGCATGAACCCAGATCATGGGTTCATTGCTCTATTATTGTATGTTTAGGTGATGTTATGGTCTGTTATTTAGTGATCACTTGAAAAATGTATATTCATTTATGTTGTTGTGTTCTACAGAGTTGAGGTGTTAGCATGCTCCTGACCTGTACTAAAAAAAATAGCTCTCTCTTTTGCCTTTCAATTACAAACTGAGATTATGTTGGTAATTGCTTTTGTGGTCTTCTTGTGTGCCGAGGAGATTCCCAAGTGTGATGTTCTCCTTGAGGTTGACCCTTGATTATCTTATATGCTTGTTGGTCATTGAGTATTCCTTCTAAGAGAAGGTGGCTGTAAACAGTAAATACACAGTGACTATAAGTACTGTTTATGCTCTTCCTATTCTTGTTTTGTTCAAGAACTTGTTCCAAGTCTAGATCTTCACAGCACCATGACCAATTGTATTAGTCTTAGTTTTGAATTGATTATTTTTTAACCAGATCTAGCAATTTATTGATGGTGTATTATATACATTGAGTATGGAATTATTGGAAGTGAACTATGCTTGTTTTATATGTAGATAATATGGTAATTGCATATAAATTGGTAAGTTTTACCCTTGCATATATCATGAGGTAATGTTCATAAGTTTGGTGATGTAAACTCATTTTGATACAATTTCTTGTGTCCAGGACCTATGTCCCCTAGTTTGCATTGTATTGAGTATCTTATGTAAAACTTTGGATGGTATACCCTGTATAATGGCATAAATTGCATTACATGCGAGTTATAAATGTGTATAAACTAAACTAGTGCATTGTTCAATGGATTGGGGTGTAGATTAAGTATATGATTAGTGTCGTTAAGGAATAACTTGAGCTCTGAGATGGATTCCCATTTTCTTCTTCCTTATAGGGTTTCATGAAACCCTAATTTGTGATGTAGCTGGCATTTTGCTTGCAGCTACATCACGAACTAGGGTTTCATGAAACCCTAATTCTTGAAGTATTATATGCACTCTTGGTAAGTGCTTATCATGTGGTCTTCTTGTGTGCCGAGGAGATTCTCGAGTGTGATGTTCTCCTTGAGGTTGACCCTTGATTATCTTATATGCTTGTTGGTCATTGAGTATTCCTTCTGAGATAAGGTGGTTGTAAACAGTGGATACATAGTGACTATAAGTACTATTTATGCTCTTCCCATTCTTGTTTTGTTCAAGAACTTGTTCCAAGTCTAGATCTTCACATCACCATGACTAATTGTATTAGTCTTAGTTTTGAATTGATTGTTTTTTAACCAAATCTAGCAATTTATTGATGGTGTATTATATGCATTGAGTATGGAATTATTGGAAGTGAACTATGCTTGTTTTATATGTAGATAATATGGTAATTGCATATAAATTGGTAAGTTTTACCCCTGCATATATCACGAGGTAATGTTCATAAGTTTGGTGATGTAAATTCATCTTGATGGACATAGAATCTAATATTTTTGTCTCTATCAAAGAGGAAAAGTCTCCTGATTCATATACTCCTCCTGATCAAATAAAACGGATAGGTGTATAACCAGCATTGAACAGAAAGAAAAAGAAAAGTGTCGACCCACGTTATAGAAGATAGAATGTGAAAAGAATTTTAATTTAGATGATTATTTTGATGTTAATGTTTAGACTATTCAAGGTACTGAGTTTCCCCCTACCAATATTCGTCGTGAACTCTACGCAGTAACGACCTTCGTGGAAATTCAATACAATTTTAATGGGCCGTACCATCTGAAGCTTTTTCTAAATAGTTTTTTGTGATCACATCATCTAAAAGTTACTTAGGTGCGATTAAATCGCTGTATTTGTGTTTTATTACGTCAATGGAAGTCGTGGTCGTTGGCCACGAAGTTTCTTTCACTGCGTAAGCCTTGTTATGTCCTCTCTTTTATTATCGTTTAAACCTTTCGATAGTATTTGTGAGCTAGCAATTGCCTTGCGGGACTCTGTGCGGGCTGTGTAGGTGGACAAATTGTTTGTTGGCTGATTGTACTGTTCTGCCCAAAATGGGCTCTCCTGATGTTTCTTCTAAGAAATGTTTGTCAGTGAGTTTGCTGGGATTTGTGCTGTTGCTGCCGATTTGTTGGGTATCTTGCTGTAAAGAAAATGAGAAAATTTCCCTGTTGAATTTCAAGAGAGGTCTTCACGACCCGTCCGGTCGACTGAAAACATGGAATAATTTCACCGACTGTTGCCACTGGAAAGGAATCCATTGTGATAATATCACAAAGCACGTCATTCAGTTGGATCTCCACAATCCAACAGCGATGGGTTTGCAAAATTCAACCAATGATGCTCATTCCGAGATCCATTTCAGTTCACTTTCTGTTCAGAGTAATAAAAAGGACATTCTTTCTCCACTGTTCGATCTAAAGATGTTACAAGTCTTGGATTTGAGCTACAACTCCTTCATTGGTGTTGCAGTCCCTCAGCAACTCCCCAAACTGAAATATTTGCAGTATTTGAACTTGTCAAATGCTGGATTTGTGGGAAAGATTCCCAGGGAGTTGGGCAACATGTCCACGTTGCGCCACTTGGATCTTTCCACTGATTACTACATTTCCCCTTCCTCCATCACAATTGCCGACATGCAGATGTGGAAAGGAAACATGAGGGATTTGGAGGAACTTCTGCTGGACGGGGTGGACATGTCGCAAGTGGCTAGCGATGAATGGGGCAAAGCTATTTCCACCATGCACGGTCTCAGGCGTCTTCAAATGTCCAACTGTATGCTCTCTGGCCCAATTCCCCCTTCCCTTGCAAATCTCACCCGCCTAACCCACCTCCAACTTGGTGTCAATTCCATCTTCTCGTCCATACCTGCTGGCTTACGCAACCTTTCCAACCTGGTTTCTCTCAAGTTTAGCAGCTGTGAGCTCAATGGTTCCATTCCTTCTGATCTTCTGAGCGTTCCAAACCTGCAAGAAGTTGACTTGTCTGCCAATTTCGATTTGGGAGGGGAACTTTCAAGCATTCTGCCGCCATACTCTACCAGGCTTCTGAGCCTTGTTCTTACTGCAACAAGTGTAGGAGGAGCTATTCCAGATTCAACTTGCAACATCTCCTCATTAACTCTCTTGGATCTCTCGGACTGCTCTGTCCAAGGTAAGCTTCCTCCCACCATTGCAAATCTTACAGAACTTGTAAGGTTGGATATCTCAAATAACGAATTAAAAGGAGGTTTACCTTCGTTTGGTGTCAAGCCTTCTTTAGCCTATATTGATCTTTCATACAATCAGTTGGATGGCTACATACCCTCCATGTTGTTCAGTGCATTTGGGAGCATACGCTATGTTGACTTGAGTCAGAACCTATTGACCGGTGCCATTCCATCCCCTGACATGAATCTTACCTCCCTCACATCGCTTGACCTGAGCTACAATGAACTGAACGGCACAATTCCTCCATTGGCCAACTTGAAGTCCCTTGTTCTGCTTGATCTCAGTAATAACCACTTGACTGGAAAACTCCCTGCTTCCGTTGCTCAACTACTTGACCTCGGTACTCTTGATCTAAGCAACAACTTGTTAACAGATGTCATACCTGACAACATTTCAAATCTCTCTAAATTGAAGGTTCTTTCCCTATCCTCTAATCGGTTAAACGGGAACCTTTCAGAGTCTCACCTTCATAATCTCTCCGGTCTGGTATATCTAGACGTTTCGAACAATGACTTAGCTGTGAAGCTCAGTCCGACTTGGATTCCCCAAAACTCGTTTAGGACGTTGAAATTAAGATCATGTAACATGGAGGGTGATTTGCCAGCCGCCTTAATTACTCAAACTGAAATTTCCAATTTGGATTTGTCAGACAACAGATTACGGGGCAATATTCCTGCGTGGATATGGGATGCCCCTGCTCTTCAACTCCTCAACCTGTCTTACAACAATTTTGCCGGCGCTTTACCTTCTAAGCTAACGGAGCCCAAAAGATTGAAGATTCTGGACTTTCATCACAATAACTTTCATGGTCGCCTTCCGCTTCCTCCTCCTTCAGTGGTTGTGTTGGATATGTCAGAAAATCAGTTTTGTGCATCCATTCCAGCTGAAATTGGCAAGTATAAATTTAGTTACCTGTCTCTGTCTCACAACACTCTCAGTGGTAGCATTCCATCATCAATATGTGAAGGGTTGTCTATCGAGATTTTGGATTTTTCATACAACAGTCTTACCGGTAAAATTCCTCCAGGCTTTGTTAACTGCAGCACTCTTCAGGTATTGAATTTGGAGAACAATAGTTTAGAAGGTGAGTTGCCAGAGGAGTTGGGGAACATGACTTCGCTTCAAACATTGAAAATTGGGCGAAATCGTCTAAATGGAGCTCTGCCAAGACTTGCAAATTGTAAGCAGTTGCAGATATTAGATGTGGGAGATAATAGTCTGACAGGGAACATTTCTTCAAATTGGATTCAAGAGCTTCCTAATCTTAAGATTTTGATCTTAAGATCAAACAAATTTGAAGGAACTGTCCCTACTCATGTAGGCAAAGTACATTCTCTTCAAATATTAGACTTTTCAATGAACAGTTTGACAGGAGCTATTCCGGACAGCATTTCAGAGATGAAGGGTATGGCAAACGAGTCAGAGAATACAGGAGTCTTTGAATTTGGTTTGATAAGAGGTTTAACATATGTAGAGAAATGATCATCAGAAGCAAAGGATTGGAGCTGGAGTATGTGAGAACTTTGAGTTTAGTAAAATGTCTTGATCTATCAGCCAATAGATTATCTGGTCGTATCCCTGAAGGAATGGGATCTCTGATGGGATTGATCATTCTCAATATTTCAAGAAACCATATTAATGGTGGTATACCCAAGTCCTTGGGAAACATGGCACGGCTAGAGTCCCTTGACCTCTCGCAAAACAACCTGTGTGGAATCATTCCTTCTGAATTGCAACTTCTCACATTTCTAAGTTACCTGAATCTGTCATACAATAATCTAAGAGGCCGGATACCACGAGGGGCACAATTTACAACATTTGAAGCATCATCCTTCTCACATAATGCAGGTCTATACGGCTTCCAACTGAACGAGTCATGGTCGCCTTCGCCAAAGTTTGAAAGCAATCCTAAAATCGAGGCAAGTGGGGGAATTTATGTTGATACAAGTGATGTAAAAGAGAAAGTGTTGTGGGGACTGGCAGTGGGACTGAGCTTTGCATTTGCGTTTAATGTTGTCATTGGAATTTTGTGTCATTCCAAAACAGTGGGCAGAAGGTGCTTACAGTTGATGGATCGCGCCGTTGTTTATCTCTTTGGAAGATTTAGAAACTAAGGTGTGCGTGAAGTTTGTTAGCTCTTCCCTCTCCCTCCATTCGCTAAACATTTTCCTCTCATGTAGTAAGGCTGCCAAATTTACATCATCTATTTTTAAAAGTTCGTTAGCTATTTTCTTGATCTCAATAAGCCCCGTCTAACAAGCCCTCCTACAGTGGAAAGTGTCGACAAAAGTGATGAAGATGATTATATGTGGTCGAGAGTGGGCCTCAGCTTTCCCTTTGCTTTTAATCTTGTTATTGGAGTGTTGTGTATTCTCTGTTTGGAAATGTAGATACTTAAAAAGTCTTTTCTCCACGTGTGATATAAGTTTATTAGCTTACTTTTTACCTCTCCTCTCTTTTATTTTACGAAAACATTTTCTTCTTTATAAAGTCTGCCGAAATAATATCATCGCATTTGTTATCGTATAGAGTAAACTAGTAATTGCACTTTGGTGTGCAATGGGTACCCCGAAGTTATGTGGAAGGGATCATAAAATTTGAATTCTTTTCAAACATTTTTTGAGTTTTAAAATCTATAATTTATTTCACTTGTCATTAGCTACTCAATATGTTTGTAATGTTTCATTTTGGTGGAATGTAGTTTAATATAATTATTAATAGTTAATTTCTAAAAAGTATGAATTTCAAATAACATTTTTAATATAGAGTTTGTAACGTTTCATTTTGGTGGAATGTAATTTAATATAATTAAATTAATAGTTAGACCACTATTTTGATGTCTTTGTCATGCAATTAATAAATGCTTTGTAAACAATGCCACCCTTTTTATCCTAAGGTTTGAAATAATTTTTTAATAAATTGTATGTTTCCTATCAATATGGAATTATATGGTTAGTAACCATGATGTAATCCTTACCTTAACCATAATTTTTACACTAAACCCTATTGACAACCCTAACCCCAATCGTAACTATAAACACAACCCCAACTACAACATTAAACCCTAATTCTAAACAAGATCATAACTCAAATTCTAAACCCAATCATAACCCTAACCATGGTGTAAACCTAAACTCTTTTACTAACCCTAACTCAAAATTCTAACCATAATCAAAGCCCTAACCCTAACCATCATTAAAACCTCGATATAAATCTTAAAAAAGCGCACTAGAAGACTTATAAAAAAAAGACTTATTCTAACCTAATCTCTAAAGCTTAGATCTATTACTTATTTCACAGATTTGCAAAAGCCATGCATTCACACAAAAATTCATATCAGAGTGATACGAATCAGGCCACATATATAACCTAATCAAGGCGCATAATAAAGGGGGGAGCTGAAGATCCTAGGTTGCTCTGCCAAAACAATTACACTGATTATAATGCATTTAAGAAAAATATTGTAATGTGTTTAGCAAATTTTAGGTAACATCTTTTATTATTATATACTTCTATATATATTTTTTAAAATGTCGTATGACCTAATTTTATATAAAAAAATTATCAATTTTAGATTTTTTTAATTGAAATAATATAAATTTATTTTAAAAATAATATTACATGTAATTTATAATATTTAAAAATCAAACTTCTTATTATTATTTAAAATATTAAAAATTAATAAGCATTTGGTTGGATAAATTTGCTTGTCCAGGTGCAGGTCCAACATAAGGTTATACTATTATACATTTTTTATAAAATTATTAAAATATACTATTTCTATAGTTATACAATTATTATCACATAGTATAAAATAGAATTTAAATAACATTATTATAGCAGTCGTCGTCGATATTGAAGCTTCTATTTTCCAGGTTTAGACATTAATAGTTGTTTATGGTTCAATTCTTCTTCATGGCTTCCTCAAAACCAATTTCATGGATGTTTGTGGGTAATAAACTCAAAGGGGAGCTCAATAAGTAATATAGGGAAATGAGAAATAGTAATACCCAAATATGTCATCCTCAACTGTATGACTGCTAATCTCTATGGCTCATAGTTTGCCTTAAAATGGTAACAAAAATTATGTTAACTTGAAAATGCTTGCAAGAAATTTATAATACCTTATCACCATTTTGTACTGTTTGTGATCTACTGTGACCTAGAATCCACAGAAATGGCTTATTAGTTTGTGCAATTGTATATCAGTTTGCATAGTTGACTTGTGCTAAAGTATTTATTTTTAATTAAATAATTATATGCAATTTAAGTTGCATATTCGGTTTAAGTGAAAATTGAATTAAAAATTTAAAGTTAAAGTTGAGTTAGGATTTGTAATTACAAAAGGTGCATATTTTATTATTAAATTAAATTAGAATTAATCATGCAAAGAGGGGATTGATAAAAATAGAGCTGGCAAGTTGAGTTGAGTTATGGAATTGCACGGCTACACAATAGCAGTCATGGCTGCTCCGACAGCCGGGGCTGCTGTGGTAGCTTTAGCTGTCAAGGGGTGGGGGATGGGGTCCTCGTCCCCCCCCCCATTTAATTTTATTAAAATTTTAGAAAAAGGCCACAAGTACCACTACTAAAATCACAACCCCAATTTCCACGACCTCTAGCCCACCTTTGTATTTCTATTTCCTCACATGCCTTCGTCAGTTGGAGCCCAAAGAGGTCGAGGTACGTTTGAGACCTCGAGATCCTAACAACCAAAGTAAGCTCCCAGTCGCAAACAAAGTCCACAAGTCATGCCCAATATTTCTAGGCCTCTACCTTCCTTTCTAGGATATTTCCTAACACCATGTACAAAAGGAAGGGATGCACCCTGGGGAAGTCAAACCAATTGGTGCCATGTACGGCGACACATCCTCACCCTAGAATGATGCATTGCAAGATATCATCCAAACCCACCTGTCATTTAGGACACACACACCACTCCATCATTCTTTTCACCTTCACCTTCAACCCAAAATGAAAGTCCCATGCAAAGAAGAGAGCGAGAAAAATAGTATCCGTTCAAAAGTGAAATTTGGATGCCAAAGACTCAATGCCCAACAATGCCCTAACTAAAATAAGGAAGAAAGGGTGATGGGTGTAATACCCCAAAATTGGCACCTATTTAATTTCATCAATTTTGGTGCATTATCTCGATTTTACATCACCAAAGTCCTAGTTCCCTAGGCAATTTTCTCTCTCCTGTCTGACTTAATTTGACTTGATGTCAATTGCAAAGACCATAAATTGCAATAATCAAATGCTAAATTAATTCCTAAA
Source organism: Chamaecyparis obtusa (assembly GCA_027943335.1). Lineage (NCBI taxonomy): Eukaryota > Viridiplantae > Streptophyta > Pinopsida > Cupressales > Cupressaceae > Chamaecyparis > Chamaecyparis obtusa. The sequence continues at coordinate 25,997 of BSBK01011358.1, forward strand.
GTCTTTGACTTAATTGGCTAAATTACCCCTATGATACATTAATTTAATTGTAAAGTCCTATGCGCTTTAAATTAAATTAAATCAAACCACCCTCTTTAGCTAATTACCCATAAAAAGGAATTAATAATTTCTTGTTATTTGAATGGACACCTTTTTCTTGAATTAATAATTTGAGATATTCGAAAGGTCCTCATGTGGCATTTTCCATTCTTTTAATAAAGTAATTCATGCTTATTTGTCCCAAAAGGGATATGAAGGGTCGGGAGTTTCGAATCAAGAAACTCTTCCTCCTCCTCTTGGCTCTTCTTTTTATTTGACCTCTTTTTCTCATTCAGGAGAACAATTTTTGAGAGTAAAGGCACTCTAGTGAATTTTTGATTGAATTTCAAGCTTTCATTTGCAACTAGTTTAATTTCTCATTCTAGTGTAATTGCATTTCTCATTTAGATTAAATTTGCTTACTTGTTCTTAGTCTAATATCATCTTATTTTCAAAATCAAATAAAAAATCTGCATTTCATATCTTCTTTCAAGTATTCTTAGATTAATTGCATTCATCTTAGTTTGATTCTAGCTTTGCATATCATCTTTATGGCTTTCTTGGAAAATCCTCCATTGTAGTAGCGGTCTGATGGTTGTTGGTTCTCCAATCTGAGAGCGATTATACACCCCCGCCTGCATAGGAGGCAACAGGTCACTTCCTCACGAATTTCAGATTGAATAATTCATATTCTCTTCGTAATTTGACCATAGGAGTAATGACTATGTTGCGTATGTGGTTGATTTAGAGGTCACATTCAAACACACACATTTTGGCGCCCACCGTGGGGCAGAAAGATCAATTTCTGGCCTCATTATCATTTTTTTTTTCTGACAGGAAATTTTGCTCTACTGTGCGTCCGTACTGTTTGTGTACGGATCTTCGCGCGAGAATCCAGAGCGTCCCGCGTGAAGTTTTGCTCCTGTAGCACTCTTTCGCGCGAAATTTTACTGTCTCGCCCCAGAGTTTGCACTTTCTCGCGCGCACTGGAGTACTTCCTCGCACGAGATTTTAGTTATCTCGCGTCGTATACTGCACTTTCTCGCACATATTTGTACTTTCTCGCGCAAAGTTATATTACAATTTTTTTTCCAGTTTCTAGTTTTCTTGTTCTTTCTGCTCTTAATTTCTGATAACTTCTGATAACTGTTGATTTTTATCTCTCTGATATTTTACAGCATTAACAGTTTCTGCAGGACGCTTGTCAAAGAATTTGAAAACATACTAATGGTTTGATTGCAGGACGAATAATTGAAGATCGCTAAAACATTGTGTTTTTTTCCTGCTTTTACTCACATAGTATAAATAGGGCTCCGTTAAAATTTCTTGAGAATTTTGATAGTGAGTAGGAATTTTGGCTCTTCATTACATGGAGGTGATGACCATGAATGAATCCAGAATTCTAATGATCTTACTAATATCATGAATTCTTGGGGAAGCGGAGAAATTTAGTGAATCTTTAACATTTCTATTCGTCAGGGAATTATGCTCTTCTCTCCTTGAGAGAGAATCAGAAACCCAAAAGCGTATAGATTTGGTGAGGTGAAACTAACTCGGTGATGAACTTTCTTGATGTGTTTGGGTGAGGAAATGGGATAGAGAAGTATGCTCTTCTCCCTTTGGGAGAATCAGAAAATCAGACTCCCGAATCTAAACCAAGTCTAGTGTCACCTTTAGAGGGCCTGCCGATATTGAACCTCCGGGAACGACCCAAGTGAGTACACACCTATTGCCGGTGATTCCACCTCACTATAATAAAGAAAGTTTTGTTGAGTCTAAAGACTCCAAAACCATGGTAACTTCCTTTTCATGACTTTGATGATCATCATGGAAAGGCCCTGTCTATTACACTGAGCGGCGCCGCTCCAAGCCCTGCTTGCGGGGGTGTGTGATTTTCAGGTGTTGGTGTGGCTGTGAGGCCTCAACCCTGTATCAGGGGCACCGAGGGTTATTGTGAACGGAAGCCTAGTAAAAAACCTTCTTAGCTAGTGGCCTACCCGGTTTATCTCCGAAAGGAGTCATTATCTTTGTGCAAGGAGGGGGAAGAATCTCTCCGTATGTTTATCATACACAGATTCCCATCATAGGCATACACCTGGACGTTTGGAGGTGGTTGCGACACTGGCCCCTGCTACAAGGGTAACCTTTGAACGTACACTGTTGAGTCCTTGGAAACACCGAAAACACGGGCGCCCTCTAGGGGGTGACACGGCTGTGTGAGGTGCACGTATGCATTCAAGCAATGGGGCAAAGGTTTTGGCTTCTCACCATTTTTTTTGTAGGACTAGGCTATGTGCTTGTTATTGAGTCTTAAACATTGTCCATACATTATCAAACAAAGACTTCCCTGATGCTATCAAGTTGCTTTGTCCTTGATAGGTCTATTAATGACTACTTTTTGCTTCACAAGTGCTTGATCTAAAACCATTGTGTCTTTAAACGAATGCTTAGAATCCTAAAACGAGTGTGTTGATTAAACAATTCTGTCAACCTGTCAGGAAATTGGATTTTCTGTCAGAATCAGTTCAGACTGTACCTCAAAATTCAACTCAAACTTCAAAAATTGCATCAAAACTGTCAGATTTTGCCTGTTTCCCGCGCGAGCTTTTAGCTTCAGAGCACTTCCTCGCGTGAGATTGTATTTTCTCGTGCGAAGTTCTGTGTTCTCTCGCATGAGCTGTCATTTCCTCGCGTGGTAGGGCATTTTCTCGCACGAACCTGTAGCGCAGTTTTCCAAAACAGAGACCTATTTGCAGTTCACTGTTTGACTTTTTATCTGGTCTGCTTTTTGTCTGGGGTCTATTTTTTTTGCTTCCCTGTTGTTTACCGTCAGAAACTGGTTGTGTTGAGTTAGGAATCGATCGACCTTTGCTTTGGTTCATGTTGTCTCTTATCTATTCATCTTATCTCTTTATGCCTTTTGTACCTTGCTTTGCGGTTGTCTTATCTCGGCTGTTCTAGCCATCTCTTTTTGACAATTTGTACCAGGTCCATCTTGCATCTTGGCTATTCTAGCCATTTATCTCTTTTTCGTTATCTTAGAGAGAGAACCTAGCTTTATCCCGAATCTTTGCTCATTACATCTTCGTCTATGACTGTCACGACTCGAAGTGGTAAGACTTATCCTATCCAGAACGCTGATCAAGGTCAAAGTAAATCTCATAATCAAAATATAGGTCATTTCCAATTTGTTGAGAAGTATGAACTTTGTAAGAGTTCTTCAAATTCGTCATTAAGCACTCCACAAGATAATTTGTCTCAGACATCTCCTCCGATTTTCCAAGAGTGCTTTAATCCTTTATTTTCGCAATCTAGTTTGTCACGCCAAGAACAAGACAACTCTTATTTTCAAAACAATTCATTGTTTTGTGGCTTTGGGAGATCATTTCCTCGGACGGAACCCATTATTGAAACTATTGATCCCACTGAAGATAGTGATTCATCTGAAGCTATTCACACACCAAAAGTTACATTGGCTGTACCTTTTCGACATCGTTCTCATCACTTTACTGAAGCTTCAATTGTAGCACAAATTCATCTTGACAAGATGGGAACCAAGAACCCATTTGACTTTCAATCAAGCCAATACGGTCAAACTTATAATCAATACCATGGTCAATCTTCTCATGACCAAAATCAGACTCATCACAATCAGTCTCATAATGACGATCAATCTCGCAACAAAACTCAAGCTGATCAACAAGCAACATATAACTATCGCCCTCCTCCTTATGATCAAAATCAAGATGATCAACAAGATCACACACAAAGCATATATGAGACTCTTGGTAACGAGGATGATGTAATTACTCAGAATGATATAAATGCTGTGAAAGCTAACAAGAATCTCATTAAAATGATGGAAATTATTCTTTTGGAAGATAAGGAAAAGTATTTTCTTGAGTTGGCTAAGCAAGGAGCCAAACTACCTTCGAATTTCCAAGTGGAAACTATTGTAGCTAAAGAAGAAGAAACTGCAACCGCTAAGCTACAAAAGATGATTCAAAGTATGCAAGATCAAATTACTCAACTGACAAAAGAAAAGGATAAGCCCACACAACAATTTACATTGGAGAATATATGTCCTTTTCCTTTTGATAAGAATGTTTACATGCCTCCTTTTCCAAGAGGAGTAGAGTTACCCAAATATGACAAGTACATGGGTACAACTGATCCTCAAGATCATCTAAGAGAGTTTGGCACGCTATCCATGGAATTCATGCACGATCAAACGTATCTTATGAGACTCTTCCCCCGTAGTTTGGGTGGGCCAGCTATGGAATGGTTTTGCCGATTACATCCTGGTATTCAAACTTTTGACGAGATTGCCAATCTTTTTCTTCAGCATTATTCTCACAACATCCAACACCCTGTCAATATTCGTGACTTGTGTAATTTGAAACAACGACAGGGAGAACCTTTCTTGTCTTTTCTCCAGAGGTGGAGACAACTTTGTACAAAGTATCCTCGTAAATTGGCTGAATCTGAGAAACTTGATATCTTTTTAGACAACCTTCTTCCAGACTTTGGATATCAAGTACAATTACAAGGTCCTTTGACATTTGACAGCATGATCAAACAAGCTGTGAGGATAGAAGCCTTTATGGTCAAAAAGGGAGAATTAATTCTGAATAAAGACAATAAACAAGGATTCTCAATGAACAAGGATAAAGGGAAGTCTGTAAACAAGAATAGAGAGGTGGTAAATGATGGAGTGGTCGATAATGTCACCGCAAAGCCTTCAAAGCCTGTCTTTAATCTTACTTCTAGCATACAAGCGGCTAAGGCTGTCGAAAAGAATACAACAGATAATCAGCACAGTTCAAGATTTTCTAGAAATAAACCGTGGGCTCCTCGACCTAAGCGCAATTTCACTTCTTTGGGAGAGCCTCTTGATGTAGTCTTTAAAACTCTCATACAAAATCAGATTCTCACTCCTTTGGACAAGCGAACTTATGACCCACAACCAAGACCTCACTGGTGGAATGACAATGATTATTGCGACTATCATCAAAATATTGGTCATAAGACATCCACTTGTCTTCAGTTGAGACATAAAGTTCAAGATTTGATTGACAACGGTGATATTGTTGTGGATGGTCATAATAAGAATTCTGATCATCAGGCATTTAAAGATCCTTTTCCTCCTCATGAGAAAGGAGAGTCTTCTACAACTAAGAACAACAATGCTAAGGTGAATTACACTTACCCTTCTACCGATAATGTTATTAACATGATTGAACCTATGGGAGTTGAATATTGTGATGTGATCACTTTTAAGGGGAGTGGTGATGCTCCCAAGCCTAGAGTTCCTTTCATCTTACGAAATTCCACATCTTGTTCATCTGAATCTAGACAAACTCAAGATTGTGCAACTGTTGTCACTCGATCACGTGGAAGAGTTGTTTTGAAAGGTCCTGATCCTCCGAAGCAAACTGTAGACAAGGATACTTCGAGACAAAGCACAGACAAGGTTGCTCCGAAACAAATGATGGATAAGATTACCACTGGCCCTACCAACAAAGCTTCTAAATTGACTCCCACATCTAGTGTTACTAGTTATAGTATCTTAGATCAACTCCAGCGAACCAATGCTCAGATTACTATTTTTGAGTTGTCAAAAATCTCGCCTGCTCATAGGCAAATTTTGGATAAAGCCCTCGCTGAAACAAATGTCCCCAAGGATCTTGATCTAAACCGGTTCCAATCTATGGTGGGTCACTTGACCTCACCGCATTATTTGTCCTTCTCAGAGGAAGATGATCATTCTTTGAACCATCCGCACAATGCTCCCTTACACATAGAGGTTATGATAGGTCCCAAACGTGTCCGTCATGTGCTTATTGATAATGGCGCTGGTCTTAACATTTGTTCTGCTACATTGCTCACTCAGCTAGGTTATGATGAGGACTACATAGACTCCCGTAAGACGATTACCATAAAAGCTTATGATGAAGAAGAACGCAAGTCCCAAGGTTTAGTTGTGCTACCTATCCGCGTAGGTCCTATTGAGAGAGATGTTACTTTCCAAGTGCTCGACATTCCTTTAGCATACAACATTTTGTTGGGTAGGCCTTGGATTCATGAGATGCAGGCTGTTCCATCCACATATCATCAATGCATCAAGTTCCCATTTCACGGGGCGGAAGTCACTGTACCCGCAAACACCAATCTCTCTTGTAATACTCTCATGCAAACTACAGATAGCTTTGTTCCTGCCAATAGGGACTCCACTGAGTTCTATGACACTAAGCTTAGAGAAATGGAGCAAACTTTGAAAATTAAAGATACGGGCATGGGAGAATATCAAATAGAACCTGTGCTATCTCTAGCAGCTTTACCTCCCTCTCCACGCCTCTATGGGAAACCTTCGGAAACTCCTGGACTTTCTGATAATCTTCCTCAAACAATCTATGATGGTGCCTTTGTGCGAGCCTCCATACCTTTAGAAGATGAAGATGAGGAAAGAGCTATCAAAGCTTGGATCTATAAAGGAAAGGAGATATCTGAAACAACTACTCCTCCAGAGTTAGAACAAGAACCTTATAGTGAAGGTTTCAAAATCATGAAGCGCTTTGGATACAAGGGAAGTGGTCCTATAGGGGTAAATGATAATGGATTGTTGAAGCCTATTGAAGCTGTAGGTCGTAGCCCAAAGGACACTACTGGCTTAGGCTTTAAAAAGACTCCCTTTCATTTGGGGACCAAGACATTTATGTTGGCTCCTATGTCTGATTCCAAGCTTGAACCTGAGCATGAACAAGAAATTGAAGATACCACTCCAAAGATGAATCCAGAAAATAGCTCTGATGAAGATACATTTCCATATCCTATCCCTTCGGATATTGCGAAACTCCTTGCTGAACCTGATGAGCCTATCATACCTGTTCATCTGGTAGAGACTGATACTGAGACGTGCTCTGAGGCTGATTCTGAGAAAACTTCTTCAGTACATCAAGTTACATATGAGGAATGGAAAGCAGCATTAAATGATGATCCCAATTTTACAGGTGAGCAATATAGGCCACCATATTTTCAAAAATACTATGAACAAGAACAACTTCAGCAAGCTGTCAATGATAGAAGGAATAATAATGAGACTAATGATGCTGCTAAGGAAATTCCTACATCAAGTATGGACTCACATTAATATGAGTTCGACTCTACATCCGATGCCACTTATGATGTAGACATAGATACTGTTCATGAGTATGAAAGACTCCTCGAAGTAGGTGATGGGTCTGGTGCTAGAACACAAGAATTTGATGTTGTAGATGTCGACTTGTCTTCCACTTCCGACGTAGGATCTCATAGGGATTCGAACACTCCTCTGGACGAGACTGCTCTAGCTCTTGACTTGCTTGTTAACGCTTTTGAGGGTTATACCGTGAACGCAATTGAACCAGCCACTACTTCCCTTTCACTCCACCATCCTGATCTAATAAACTGGAACTCCCCTCTCGCATCCAATGAAGTCCTTACGTTCCAGAATGATTATGAACTAGCTTGTTACCTCCATGCTCTCGAACCTGTAATATCTTCCACCAGCGAATACAGCATCAGCATGACAGAAGGGGATATCAAGTATCTTAGTCAAAAAAAAAAAAATAGAAAAAATAAGAGCTCTGATGGTGAAAACCACTTTGTGGCAGTATCAGAGCCAAAAATAGTAAAAATAAAAGACGTATCTGAGGGTGAAAACCTCTCTGAGGCACCCAAGGATGAGATACTTGATACTCTACCAAGCCATTTTCAGGAAAGATCATCAGTTCTGATTGAACCGACACAGCCGGTGAACTTGGGCACTGAGGCTACTCCACAGATTATACATTTAGCACAGTCATTATCTGCTGAAGAAAAAGAAGAGTTCACTAGATTCTTCCAACGCAAGAAAATAAACTTTGCATGGGGTTATTTTGATATGCCTGGATTGGATCCCAATCTAATCATGCATCATTTGTCCATTACACCAGATGTCAAACCTGTTAAGCAGAAGCTTCGAAAGATGCACCCTCATGTGGCACTGTTGGTTAAAACTGAACTAGAAAAGCTCCTTAAAGCTGGTTTCATAAGAGCAATTGATTATGCCGAATGGATTTCAAACATTGTTCCAGTTACTAAACATGATAAGTCCATTCGTGTGTGTACAGATTTCAGAGATCTCAATAAGGCATGTCCAAAAGATGATTTCCCACTGCCTAATATTGATATACTAGTGGACATGACAGCAGGATATGAGATGTACTCCTTGATGGATGGCTTCTCTGGCTATAATCAAATTAAAATTGCGCCAGAAGACCAAGAAAAAACTGCCTTCACATGTGCTTGGGGCACTTTCTGCTGGAATGTTATGCCTTTTGGGCTTAAGAACGCTGGAGCAACATATCAGAGAGCTGTTACTACTATCTTCCATGATATGATGCACAAAACTATGGAGGACTATGTAGATGATACTTTAGCCAAGAGTATGCAGCGAAGAACTCACCTTGAAGATTTGGGTCCCATCCTTGACCGCATGGAGCAGTTTAGCCTTAGACTTAATCCCAAGAAATGTACATTTGGAGTCACTTCTGGAAAACTCTTGGGTTACATTATCTCAGCCAAAGGCATAGAAGTCGATCCAGAAAAAGTTCAAGCTATTATGGACATGCCTCCTCCTAAGAACATAAGTCAGATGAGAGGTCTACAAGGAAGGTTGCAATCCATTCGGCGGTTCATCTCACAGCTAGCTGATAAGTCACAGCCGTTCACTAAAACTCTGCATAAAGGTGTCACCTATGAATGGAATGAGGAATGTGACAAGGGACTCAATCAAATAAAACAATATCTTGCCAATCCACCCATTTTGATGCCTCCTATCCATGGGAAGCCACTTATACTGTATATTTCAGCCACAAGTACATCTTTGGGTGCTCTCTTAGCTCAAGAAGATCAGAACAATAAAGAAAGAGCTATTTATTACATCAGCAGAACATTGGTGTCCTATGAAATGAACTACTCTGTTATTGAAAAAGCTTGTCTAGCTATAGTGTTTGCCTCACAGAAACTGCGACATTATATGTTGGCTCACACTACAAAGCTTATTGCAAAAATTGACCCGCTAAAATACTTATTAAGCAAGGCTGCTCTCACGGGTAGGTTGACTAAATGGGTCATGATCCTCAGTGAGTTTGATATTGAATATGTGGAAAGGAAAGCTATTAAGGGACAAGCAATTGCTGATCAGTTGGCAGAGGCTCCTCTACATGATCACCAACCTTTGAACATTGAGTTTCCAGATGACTCCATTCTGCATCTCACACATCAGTCTTGGAGTATGTTTTTTGATGGCTCATTCACTCAACAAGGATCAGGTGCGGGTATTCTGTTTATAACACCTCAACGCTATTCTTTTCCTAAGGCCTACAAAATGATGTTTCCTTACACCAACAACATAGCTGAATATGAGGCTCTTATCAATGGTATGAAATTAGCCCTTGAATGGCGTATAGATGAGCTCCAAGTCTTTGGCGATTCTCAGTTGATCATTAATCAAGTTAATAATGTATATCAAACAAAGGATGACAAGCTAATACCCTACAAAAGAATGGTGGATGATCTTAAGTTATACTTTGCACATATTTCCTTCCAGCAGATTCCAAGAACAAATAATAAGGCGGCTGATGCTATGGCTACTTTGGCCTCAATATTACAAATGCCAGAAAATGACTTCAGGCATGAATTCCTGGTGGAAACATTATGCTACCCTGCCTATGACAATCCTGAATCCAAGATGATCTGTTCAGTCATTGGACATGACTCATCCTGCTACCACCATATTTACTCTTATCTTCGGGACCAAATTATCCCCGATACCTATACCCGGAATGAGAAACGTCACCTCATTCGTACTGCTTCACGGTATGTTCTTATAGAAAATGACTTGTATAGACGGGGCCTAGACGGTACTCTACTTAGGTGTCTAGAACCTGATGAGTCCAAACGTGCGTTAGCTGAGGTACACGAAGGTATTTGCGGCTCTCATTCGAGTGGTCTGACGTTAGCTCATAAACTTATTAGAGCTGGATATTACTGGCCGGATATGGAAAAAGAAGCTGTCCAATATGTCAAGACTTGCAAGCAGTGTCAATATCATGGGAATCTGATCCACGCTCCTGCTAGGGAGCTCAGTCCTCTCATTAGTTTTTGGCCATTTCAACAATGGGCTTTTGACTTGGTTGGTCAGATACACCCTTCTTCTTCAAGAGGACATAAATTCATAATCACTGCTACAGATTACTTTACCAAATGGGTCGAGGCAGTTCCTCTGACTATAGCTGATGGAAGGACTATTGCTAAGTTCATTTTGAACTATATTATTTGCAGATATGACGTACCTTCATCTATTATCACTGACAATGGAGGACAGTTTAAGAACAAAGATTTGACAGACTTATGCACTAAATTCAGGATCATTCAGCATTGGTCATCTATTTATTATCCTCAGGGTAATGGACAAGCAGAAGCTTCTAATAAGACAATCCTAAAAAATTTGCACAGAACAGTTCATAAATCTGGTAGAGATTGGCATCTCCAGATTAATCCGGCTTTGTGGGCTTATAGAACAAGTATCCGAACACCAACGGGAGCCACTCCTTTTGCCTTAGTCTATGGGGCAGAAGTAGTATTGCCAATTGAGGTCGAGATTCTGACATTGCGAGTCTCTCTGAAGGGCCTCATCACTGATGAAGATACCAGAATATCTAGGTTGCAAGAGCTTGAATTATTAGATGAACGTCGGAGGGTGGCGTTCGATCATCTTCGAGCATATCAAAAGAGAATGTCAAAAACATATAACAAGAAAGTCAGACAAAGGGAATTCCAAGTGGGTGACCTCGTCTTGAGGGAAAACCCCAAGAATCAGCAGCAGAGAACCCAGAAAGGAAAATTTGAACCAAACTGGCTTGGTCCATACATTATTACTGCAGCATTTGGATCTGGTGCTTACCGCCTCTCCACCACTGAAGGAGAGAAACTCAAAGAGCCTATCAATGCTCTTCATCTGAAGAAGTTCTACAGCTGAGACATTGCTTGTATGCTCATGTACATACTTATTGATTCTGAAAAAATCTTAAAAATTGATATATTGCAAAAAATCCTAAAAATTGCAAAATGTCCTGAAAAAATGATCGTCTTAGTGAAAACCTGGCAAACAGGCGCTTTGATGTATCTATTATCCTGGTGAAAACCTGGTAAATAGGCGCCTTGATAATACAAAAAAAAAAAATAGAAAATGTGAAAAATATAAAAAAATAAAAATGAAAAGATCAAAAATACAAAAAAAAAATGAGATATTAAAAAAAAATACAAAAAAAAAGCAAAAAAAGAGAAAAGTACAAAAAAATTGAAAAAGAGAAAAATGTGCCATTGATGAAAATCTGGTAAACAGGCGTCATGGTAGCAAAAATAGAATCTCTGCCAAGATGGTGAAAACCTGGTAAACAGGCGCCTCTTATTTTCCTGAAGTAACATCTCATCTCAGCATCGCTTGGCTCTTAGTTTCCTACTTTAGTTTCCTTCCTTTCCTGCTTTAGTTTGTTTTTCCGCTTTCCTGCTTTAGTTTGTTTCCTGCTTTGGTTTGCTAGCTCATGCGCTTGTCTTTGAGTTTTCCTCGACTCTTCATGGATTGGAACTGGTTCACACTTGGGGGCACCTACTTGGTCTAGGGGGCATTGTCCTATCACTTTCAGAAACTCTTTTGAGCATTGGTCGCCAGTGGTTCTCACTATGCCTACTTCGGATACCTAGCTTTTGTTCGATCTCTCTTCTTCGGGATTTCTCCCTTTTATCAATCACCAGTGATTCTCATTACGTCTGCCTACTGTCATTATCTCATTGAGACTTCGAACGTTATCTTTCCGAATTGACTTTAATCCGCTTGAACATGAACTTAAACTGAAACTAAAACTAAATGTGTGTTCCTTTGAGGCATGTTGAGCTTTGTTTTCTTTGAGTGTTTGTTTGTTTGCTTTCTTTGCTTTCTGCTTGTTGGTTTAGTTCCAATGATCCAAAGAATTCATTTAAGAGGGGTGTCCATCTGTAAGAGCCTCTATCTCGTATTGGATGGCCATGCGTACCTCGACTCCTTTTATATGGATGCTTTGGTGAGGTTGGTTCTTCTCCTTGTCTTTTGAGTGACTTCTTTCTGTTACTGATGAAATTATAAACGCTCATCCTGTTAAGTGAACGTAAGGGTCACTGCGAGCAATCTTTGGCAAAAGAAGGAACTCCTGCATGCTTGGTGTGTTTGTTCGCAAGAGACATTCAGGTCATTCTAGCATTTATGCTCTAATGCTTATGTTAACTTGCTAGATTAAAAGGAATAGGTGTTCAGGTCATTCTGGCTTCTTGTGCCTTAATGCTTACATCTTATTCTGACAAATTTAAGACTCATGTCATATTCATATTCTCTTGATAGCGATATTAGTAAGGATTGTCCGAACTTGAAAGGCTCTATGATGATAAATACGGTGAGTCCAACAACCAAGTCCTAGGGTTTGCATTTTCATTTTAAGCTTGCATCTTTAGCTTAGGCTTTGAACTTAAGACGATGCCTTATTTACTCTCTTAATAGTCTTCATCAAAGGCTCTCATCTATTGCCTCGGGTTCTTCTTGGTTGCACAAGTATCCGGTCTTCATTGTCGATCCTCGAACATATCTATCCTTTGATTAGTACCTGTTAAATATTGCTACAATTTTGCATGAGATGATTAGTACCATATCCATTGCATTTTATTTCCATCCATAAAATCATTGCATCTGCATCAACATGTGTATCCGCTATAAGCATAAACCATTTATCTATCACTACATTGCATACATTTCTATTCATACATCTAAAGCATATAGGAGCACATCTCCTAAACATTATACATCCAAGCAATTTGCAACAAGTACAATGATATCAACGGAATCATCGATCTCATATATATATATCTCTCGATCCAAATGTCATATACAAAGAGGTGCTACTCAAGCACAGTACCAAAACAATAAAAATGAGCTATGATATAATCAAGATCCACTCCCACTGGGAGGGGGTGGAGGTGGAGGAGCCTGCTGTCCTAATGCCTGCGGTGGTGGCATCGGTCTCTGTGGAGGAGCCTGTGAAGGAGCCTATGGAGGAGACTGTGGAGGAGCCTGTGGAGGTACTAGGGGCGGAGCCTGGGGAGCCCCAGCATACTCGAAAAATGGCGGCACCTGCTCTGATATATCTGGAACAGCCCCACAGTATGCTGCATAGTAATAAGCTGCCTGGGTGGCCTCATATCTCGTCTCTAATCTTGAATGCACTAACTCCGCCCGTAGCTGTCTAATCTCTACATCCCTATCTGCTACTCGAGTCTCCTCTCGGATAAGACGCATGTGAAAATCATCATGCTCATGCTGCACCTGCCGTACTCTCTCTCGGCTCTTCCTGAGAGCCTCCTGCACCTGTCCTACACCTGCTCCAGCTGCCACGTCTGGCATGTCAGTATCCTCCCCCTGTGGTACCTGCTGGGATATATCAGCTGTATGTGGTCTCGTGGATCTCTGCTATGTACCGCTACTCCCTGCTCTGGGATCTGAGCCCATGGTCCTAGCAGGGATACTCACCTGTCCTGATCGGGGCCTCAAAAATCTCTGCCCAGGTCTCTGCTATGGTGCCTGTTGTTGCCTAGCCTACTGCTGTATAGGCTGCTCTGCCTGCGCCTGTTGATCCTGTGCTGCCTGCTGCTCCTGTGCTGCCTGCTGCTGCTGTGGTGCCTGCTACTGCTGTGGTGCCTGCTGCTGTGCTCATATGTCAACTAGATCTGTGAACCTCGGATGAGGCCGTGCAATCAACTGGTCCCTATATGCAGGTGTCACCCCTGCATTGGTGACATCCACCATGTAATCCCATCATGCTGGTGGGATGCGTGACTCTATCGCGCATCACCCTGGATCCAATTGTGCACGCCACCCCTTCTTCTCCTCGTCGGAGAAGCGAGCGTAGGGGCAATACTCCTGTGAAATATCCTGCTGTCTGCCAAACTGACGCAGGACACGTGTAACCATGAATCTCTCAATCATCTGAATGGTTCGTCCAATCAGTGGACGTGATACAAACATGGTAGCAAACTCTCTCCGAGCATCGTCCCAAGGCTCAGTAGCTATCCAAGGTCTCCAAACTACAGCGACCATGTCATCCAACTGTGCTCTCCACTGCTCTGTCTTACCCAGCAGGGGCTGGGTCATCACACCTGAATATCTATAAATATAAGGCTCCAGCGCCTGTCGCGTATCATGGAATAAGGGTCTACAAATGGGGAGGTGCTCCCAGGCCCAGACCTGTAAGACGGAGACTCCTGCCACCATCGATCTCGCACCTCTGTACACAATCTTATGCATCTCGTGATACATGTGTGCCAGCATACACTCCCCCCATCCAAATCTCACAGCTGGTCTGTCCAACATCCTCTACAGCATAGTACCCCAACCACACTCTAGTCCATGCTGACCTCGATCAGGTACGAGGTAACAACTCAGAAATATAGCCAACACGACCTCGAATGGATGCACTCCACCATATCTGTGCACCAGATCCTCCCAGGAGATGGCCCGACCCATCATAAGATCATCCCTGAAGATAGTCCTCAAGGCCACTGTACCCTGCCGCGGCTGTGTATTGTACTCAACACGAGTACCATGAATGGGTATCCGCAGGATCCTATATATGTCCTCGGTGGTCACTGTCATCTCTCCCATCAAAAAATGAAATGTGTTCGTCTCTGAATGGAAACGCTCTACCAATGCAATAAGAAGACCGTGATTCACCCGAATGTCGGGTAACTCATGCAAATATCCCAAGCCCAGAGCATCAATGTGAGCACTCTCAGCATCTGTCAGTCTCTGAACTAATGTAGTAATAACTGGGTGATGTGCTCGAAATGCGATATCTGGAAAGTCAACCTGCACAGCAAATGACGACACTGGGTCAGTAACTCAATCATGTTGGTTTTCACTACTACAACAACAACTACAGCGGAGTATCTATCTTATGAAAAGGCTCTACAAGACTTTATTTGGTTGATTTCATGCAAATCTGATAAAATTTGGCCACTTGCAACAGTCTTTCACGTGAGAAAAGTGTTCCTTCGCGCGATACAGCTACCACTTCACGCGAGAAAACTACCATTTCGCGCGAGAAAATAGAATTCTCGCATTGAATACCCCTCTAGCTCGCGCGAAGTTCTATCCTTGGAGCTTGTTAGTTCACGCGAGAAAACCACTTTATCGTGCGAAACAAAACCTGCCTTCGCGCGAGAGAACTACTTTCTCGCGCGATATTTCACACTTTTTACATTATGCTAATATTTTTTTAAAAAAATCTAACCTATCACGCTATACAAATTGAAATACAATGCAGTTCATCGACTACTTACAGGTGCGTCATACTCCGGTGGCCGGGCATGTCATCGAGAGCGCTCAAATCGGTGTGTATGTAGTGGCAGACCTTCCATTTCTCTATCTTAGAGCTCAGAATCACTAAAAGACAACGCTGAATAATGATTTGAAAATGACTCCTCCGACCCTTATATAGCCTTTGACCTAATTTTTGAAAGTGCTCCGTTTTCCCTGAAAATTGCACTCTTTGCTAAATCGACTGTTCTGAATCCATTTTCGGGATCGAAATCAAAATTTGACATCTCTAAGTGGCTCAAAATCATGTTTTAAATATTGGACTCCTTCTGGATCGAATGCTTGTGCAGTCAGTCTTCTGGTGTCATCTTCCTGCTAGATCCTCATCTTTGCATCATGTTCTCAAATCTTTGCTTCTTTTCATCAAGTCAACCCTAGTCAAAATTTGGTCAACTATGGTCAAACTTGGTCAACAGGACCTCTGCTTTACTCCGTTTCACTTCTATAGCTTCGCGAATCTAGTCTAATTGCTTTGGCTCTGCAATCTCTTGTTGTTTATCATCCTTCTGACATGTCATCTTTCCATTTCACTCTCGAGGGGGCAAGATGATTACATCATTTGAATCTTGTCGAATCTATTCTTGAATTAGTCTGATTTGAATCATCAGTTCTCATTGCTAGGGGCATCTTCAAGCCTCGCATCTTGTTATCTGGAAATCTATCTCTAAGGTATCTGAGCAATCTAACTCAGATCCTCGAGGATCATTATTCATTTTGGAGATGGTTCTTGAAATATTTTGGGTATTGGGGCAATCTAACCCTAATTCCTGGGAGTCAAGCTTCGTTCTGGAAATGACTCTCAAAATCTCTTTTAGACCGTTATCTGGGCAATCTAACCTGGGTCTCGGAGGACTAAGCTTCGTATTGGGGCAATCTAACCTTGATTCGGAGATAGTCCTAAATCTGCATCTTCATCAATTGGTATTGGGGCAATCTAACCCCAATTCCGGTTCTCTTCTAAGACCGTTGTCTTCGCAATCTAACTTAGACTTCGGAAATTCTCATCATCTGTCACTTCAGACTATTCTTTGAATCAACGCGCTGTTCGCACATCAATTCAAAGAGGGGCAAATGTAATACCCCAAAATTGGCACCTATTTAATTTCATCAATTTTGGTGCATTATCTCGATTTTACATCACCAAAGTCCTAGTTCCCTAGGCAATTTTCTCTCTCCTATCTGACTTAATTTGACTTGATGTCAATTGCAAAGACCATAAATTGCAATAATCAAATGCTAAATTAATTCCTAAAGTCTTTGACTTAATTGGCTAAATTACCCCTATGATACATTAATTTAATTGTAAAGTCCTATGCGCTTTAAATTAAATTAAATCAAACCACCCTCTTTAGCTAATTACCCATAAAAAGGAATTAATAATTGCTTGTTATTTGAATGGACACCTTTTTCTTGAATTAATAATTTGAGATATTCGAAAGGTCCTCATGTGGCATTTTCCATTTTTTTAATAAAGTAATTCATGCTTATTTGTCCCAAAAGGGATATGAAGGGTCAGGAGTTTCGAATCAAGAAACTCTTCCTCCTCCCCTTGGCTCTTCTTTTTATTTGACCTCTTTTTCTCATTCAGGAGAACAATTTTTGAGAGTAAAGGCACTATAGTGAATTTTTGATTGAATTTCAAGCTTTCATTTGCAACTAGTTTAATTTCTCATTCTAGTGTAATTGCATTTCTCATTTAGATTAAATTTGCTTACTTGTTCTTAGTCTAATATCATCTTATTTTCAAAATCAAATAAAAAATCTGCATTTCATATCTTCTTTCAAGTATTCTTAGATTAATTGCATTCATCTTAGTTTGATTCTAGCTTTGCATATCATCTTTATGGCTTTCTTGGAAAATCCTCCATTGTAGTAGTGGTCTGATGGTTGTTGGTTCTCCAATCTGAGAGCGATTATACGCCCCTGCCTGCATAGGAGGCAACAGGTCGCTTCCTCACGAATTTCGGATTGAATAATTCATATTCTCTTCGTAATTTGACCATAGGAGTAATGACTATGTTGCGTATGTGGTTGATTTAGAGGTCACATTCAAACACACACAATGGGTTCAGTGAAAACATTCTTCAGGCTTTCTTCAATCACCAGTCCTTTGAATGCCATCTGTTGCTTCAAAGCATCAAAGAAGAAATTTGCTTCCATGGCTCAGTCACGTTCCCACACCTTACAAATAATTTGAGAATTCTGCAAAAACAAATTTAATGTACTTATCCATTTGGGTAAAAAGGATTGCATTTTCCTCAGAATGCACCCTACATTTAATGCCCAAATGAATATATGTGCAATGTCAGTTGTTGAAACACTACAATGCACCAACCCATTTGCATTGAATGAGGTTGATGTCGCCTAGCCATCAATTGTCATCTGTCAAGTTGGAGCCAAATATTTCTGCAGAGGAGACTACCAACTTGGATAGGGAATTCGCTAACGTGTTCCCTTCCCTGTATATGTGGGAGATTTTGTAGTTGCAAAAAACATCTAGTTTTTGTTGAATAATGTTGATAATTTTATCCAATTTCTTGACATAGGCTTTGTCATTGGCTATCACATTAACAATCACATGCGAATTGCCCTTCAAATGTAAGCACTCCACCTTCAATTTGGTCAACAACTCCATAAAAAGTAGTGTGGCTTGAGCCTTAACTTCATTATTAGTACCATCCACCAACTTATTTGTTTCTATTACAAAGATATTGCTACTAGCATCTGGTACCACACATCTAACACCGAAGGACCGAGATTTCCCTTTGAAGCCCCATCAAAATTAATCTTGACCCACATCCTCCGATTTATCCTATTAGATCTCACTCCTATTCCTGATTGGCGAATCAACCCCCAAAGACCCATTAGTAAGTGAATAGATATCTATTATTATTTAATATTTATTCTCAATATTTTGTTATGATGTAGCTATTTCCTTGGTTAAATAATTGAATATCAATGCAGATTTTAAGATACAAACAAAATTGACTAAGAATCCCCTTACCTAAAAGACCCGGCTACAGAGCAGAATTTAAACGCTACAATTCTTTGCACACAAATTTAATAATAAGTATATTGGATAATGTTTCTCATCCTCTCTACCCATTGTTTGTTTGAAGTCTTTGCTAGGTTTTCATTTCATTTCCATTATCTACCTCCTTTTCACTCGACTGTCATCTTTCAAGAAGATGAATGCCCAGCGTGAACTCTACACAGCATCGCATTTCATAGAGATCAAATCCAACTTTCAATGGTTTGTGTCGTCTTAAGTTTTATCTAAGTAAATTCTATGCGATCACCATAACTAATCACTTGATTTGTCTTTTTCTCATGTCAATGGAAGTCGTGGTCGTTCGCAAGATAAAATTGGGATTGATAATGAAATTAAAATAATGAGTACTTGTACCAAAAGAAGGTGCAAGGGGTAAAAGTATTATTGAAAATAAGGTATTATTGTAGAGGGAAGTCTTGTACATAACAACATCCACTTTGAATGAATGGAATATACACTTTGAGTGAACTGTATATTTTGAAGGTAGAACCAAACAAAAATGTAGTATTGAAATGACTTTGAAAACATTAGTAAATGTTGTATTCATAAATACAAAAATATTAGGTATAAGTAGAACATAGTAGAAAACTAAGTTTGTTTTTACAACAAGAATGGATGGGAATAAGCATATAACCTCCCAAAAAAAATCATAGTTGTTTTCATGTCATTGACATCCTACAACCATCATTGTTTTATATATTTCATCAATAGAGCCCATGGTTGAAGAGAGAGGTCAAGTATAGTTATTGGAAAGGTGAAATGAATATTAATTTTCAATACTATTTTAAATATCTATTATTTTTTGAAAGATTATAATTATATAATAGAAAAATTTGTCATATGATTGATCTTACTTCTTTTGAAAATCATTTTTTTTAATAAGTTTCAATAGTTTTTTTGTAGCAACATGAAGCTTCAATCTCCTCAAATAGCTTATTATACTCACCCATATCGAAATCTCTTTATCAGTCAAAGTAAAAAATGTCAGATTTTATAATATTTTCAATTGAAAAATATACTAATTTTTTATGATATTCTATAAATTATCTAGAAAACTAAATTTAAAGATATTTAAGCAAAGTATGCAAAAAATTAAAATAATAGAACAATAGTCTTTAAATCATTTCACATTTTATAGTATTATTACTAATATATATGATTCTATAAAATTAGAAAATACCAATTTTATTTTTTTTGATGGGTAATAGGCCGAAGCCAAGATCAACATGGGGCTCAAGAAGACTTGAACCCAAAACCTTCCAAATGAGAGGCTCGCAACTTACCGTTGCGTTGTGGGGTGTTCCCCTAGAAAATACCAATTTTAAATATTTTCAAAATTATTTATATTTTAGAAAAAAATTTAATACACTAAAGTTTATAATATTTTATGAAGATTTTCATGAAAATCAGAATCTAAATTTGAAAGCTTACCGACACTAATTTCTTATCCTAAACATAATTGACACAATTTTTTCTCATTGCCACCACTTTCCTTTAACCTGTGAAACTAATTCTTCTTGCCTTTGAATCATCCTTGGCATGTTTGAAACCAAGTTCTATTCCTATTTATTCCACCTATATATCGAAGGTGATTGTATCTCTTTTATTACATCATACTTGGGTACTATTAGCACAACCTACCTTTGATTAATTTGACAATCCTTAATCATCCCCAAGATACTTTTTTTGAATTAGATTATTCCTTCTTATATTTTACTTAAAAGTGTACAAGCTCCAAATTTTGTAGGGAAATTTCTCCAAAAAAAATGCAGCTCAAATAAAATTTTAAAATTAAGAAGGATAAAAAATAAAGCATGCACTATATCCAAACTAGAAAACATGTATAGGAATAAAAAATGAGGAATACGAAGAAAAAACAACACGTATAGTGTATTTTATTATTTTTTCAATTTTTAAGACTATAGGATCCTTTACTTTTTGTTAAGGAAAAATTGACCCCTACATCATTTTAAGATTTTGGATGAAAAAAGATTAGATACCAATTTCATAATTTTGTAAATTGTAGAGACAAGGATTCAATACAATTTTGAAAAATTACATTCCAATGCTTAACTTTCCATACAAAATTACATTCTAATCCTTAACTCTCCATACAAAGAAAAAATGTCAGTTACAACTTTATAACTTCTATAATTCTTTCAAGCTTCCTATTTATTAAAATTTAAGAAACAACAACTAATAAAGCAACAAATCAGGTATCTTTTCATAATTTTTTAGAACCATAATTTTGCGCCCAATCCTTCAATATAATATAATAAAATTATCTTCCATCAAAAATCATATGTTGGTAGCCTGCCATAGTAAGTTAAATAAAAAAGATTCAAAATGACCAACATGGCTAGGAACTATGATAAATTGAAGTGTTTTTGGCACTCCTCAAAGGTACATTGATGATTGGAATAACCAATACCAAGTAGCTTCATATTAAACATAGTAAACAATAACCTTATGAAGTCTTAGATAGTAGATGAAAACCTTAACAAGTATAAAATCATAAACATGAAAATATAAAAAAATCAATGCTCTATTCTGAAAAATAGAGGAAACTCTATTTTGTAAAATAAAAAATTCCACTTTTATTGCAGACATAAAATCATAGAGGCTTCAAAAGCAATGTAATTTCTAATTAGAAAAAAAATGCTAAAAATCTACATACAAATAGATAAAAGAGAAGCAATTAGAGGATGTGATAATACAACTAACTATAGATTGAACTAAAAATAGAGCATTAAAAAACACTCCATATGTATTGCATGCAGAAAATTGTTATTGTAATTGAACTATCTAGACTATCTAAATTGAAATGCATGAAAAAAATCATGCTTATTTGCATTGAATTGAACCTCATCTTGATTCACTAACTAACTATAGAGCTAAACTTAGAAAACTCTCCTAAGACCTTATACGAAAACTATGCATACAGACATGCTTTCTTGAATCCCTTAAAGCAACATCAACAATATTGACTTTGAAATGTAAATAATTTGGTAAGCAAAGAAGTCATGAAATAACTGAAACTATATAAGTCTCTGATGTCATACAACAAATAGATTTTTCATTGGATATTTCCATCTCAAAATTGGAAAGAGAAGAAAATATTTTTTCTGGCAATATTTGTCAAACAATTTCCCTAACTCCATCTCTTTCCTTACTGAATTTATATATTTGTTCTTTTATTGCATTGAGTCAGAAAGAAAGAGATTGAGTGAGAACAACTATTTTACTTTTGCTACTATATTTGTCCAAAGTGAATTTGGACTAATGACTAAATTTTGATGACCTGTTTTGGAAGTACCTAACAAAAAATCTATTTTTCATATAAAAACTAGGACCAAATATGTTTGCCTATAATTTCATAAATTGTGTTGCTCACCAAATTATTCACATTCCAAAGTCAATGTTACAAATAATTCTTACTTTAAGATATATGAGTTGTAAACAATGCTTGATTTAAGATTTCTCCATATTGTGTTGGTCCGCTACTAACAAAATGAAGTGGAAAATTCTAATGGATTTTGGCCCTTGAATTTTACATCAGAAGTCTTATTGTAATTGAAAACTGGTTTTATTAGGTATATTGAGTATTGAGTTTTTAGGGTATAAGAGGTTCTACTTTCCTTGGGTGATCATTAAAGTAAATTTGTAATGAACCAGTGTTGCTTGGTTGTGGTCGTTGTAGTCATCTAGGGATACATTTAGATAGAATGACATTTATGTAGAAATTAAGGGAACATTTTTGGGTAAGTTATTAGATAGAATTATATGTATGAAAAAAAACTCATAGGACACATTTTGTACATAACTCCTACATATATAGAAAAGCATCTTATATGATTTTTCTTTAAGCGAATCAAATTTCTAATTTTCTTTATGGTCAAAATTATGTACAATCTGCACTCTTTGAATTATCTACTTTGATTTTTTTTTTAAATATCCTGTTGTGTAATTGTTTCCCATGATTTATTTCTTTAGCATTATTACAAACATGGCTATGAAGGCCACAGAAAAGAGATGCTAACTTATTGCAACAACAATCATGCCAGGGAAGTAACACCTCTTTTACCCTAAAACTCATACTCTACTCCATCAACCCAAAGAGATCAATTTTTAATTGCAATACGACTTTTGTAAAACCCAAAACCCAACATGATTTTTCACTTTATTTTATTTAAACACATAAAACTTACCATTACAATTATACATAAAGCCCCAATTGCAAAGTTCCTAAAGGCCTAAAAGTGTTAATAATAGCACAAATTAAGAAAAGCCCAAAAATGAATAATAAAACCCAAGGTCATACCTTGATAAAGTAGTTTATGCATGGTCTCATTGGGATCCATGATACATTCCTTTAACATTGCGTATATCTCTTCATCAGAGTGGTGCCCTGCTAATTCCTTTAATTTTTTATATATTCATAGTTATAGAGTGCATAAGTACCAACCTTCGGAAGGCATTTGAAACTAGATAAAATGTATCATATATGAATCCCTTGATTGTTGCGTTAAACTCAACTCAAGCTTTTCACACATGAAAATACAAAAACAGAGAAAAAGAAGAAAAGAACCAACACCAACAACAAATACAGAAAGATATAAACAACCCACATGATCAATGATCAATTCTTCTCCACCAAATTCATCTTTTCCCCTATTTTTGGCTTCAATTAGTCTTAGAATGGAGGGCGGCGGCAACGGGAGTGGGTGGAGGACAAGCAATAGAGTGGGTACTGAGAAAAACCTGTAAATGAATTTCAAGATGGTGGAGATGAAGGATGCCTATAAATGGTGTGAAAATCAGAATTAACCTTTCAAGAGTCACCGAGAATCCTAATATATGCATAGTCCTATGATAGATAGCTGCAAAAATATGGCAAAATCTTCACCGCGAAAAGAAACTACCCAAGAAAAGATAAGAATAGATGGCGTGTTTGACGCAGTTTACACCATATTTTGTTAGAATAACTGAGAGGGGGGTGAATCAGTTATCCACAGTCCCAATTCAAAATTTATAATCCAAAACAAATTACTTAAACTTCTGTAGCTCGGTAACATAAAATATTACACTATCTGTGCTTTTACCAATTATCAGTCAATAACTTATAATGATTACCGACCAAATCTAACATGCAATATGTAAAGTATGATAATAAACAATCACCACAATAAACACATAACACAAAGATTTAACGTGGAAACCCTGTGAAGGGAAAAACCACCTAAGACCTGCAACCCAAAAATGTTCACTCTTCTGAAGTGAGGTCCATGAAGACCCAACCCTGTTAAAAGTTACAAACACACTGTTAGGTGTGACCTTGTTAGAGGATTTTATACCAGCCGTTATCGTCCAACCAACATTCACTATGGGGTTGACAAGATAACAAATGTGCATTCTATGAATGACATTACAAGACTGAAAAGTCCACTCGATTAAGAGATTTGTCTATTCACAATGGTTAAACTGTAACAATAATTTGATCTGATTACAATACAACTTTACTTGTAGATGTTCAAATCTATCTTATGCTCATTCAATCATCTGAACAGTATAACAATTCTGTATCAATAATAATCAATGACTTACTGTTGCTCAGTAATAGCTTCATGTCACTCGGTATACTCTATAGTTCAGTTCTCCTTAACCAATTTAATCAAGCATACATGAAACTTGTTCATGTGATAACTCTGTAGTCTCCTCCTTCTGCGTACATTTTACAATGAAAACCCTAGTCTCTTAAATAGACAAGTAAACTATTTTCTTCTCCTCCTTTAGATTTTGCCGCTTATTCTCCTTCGTCCATTTTATCACTTCAACCTTCCTCAGTTGTTGTGTCAGTGACATGTTTCAATTATATCCTTTAGATCTTCCTTGAATTTTGCTAGCTGTCGATCTTCGTAACAACTTCATCTTTGACGTAGGGGCAGGGTAGATACAAGCAGAATCAAGCAGAATTGAGTCCACTTGAATCAACAACAAGCCCTACTCAGAGTTACACAATGGAAGCAATATAATAACACATGAAAGCAATGAATTCATAATGGATATGAGACAATCAACTAGCAGCAACAATAGAGAATTATATTATTTCTTTCAACATGCCTAGCTGTGAGGCCTTTCGGGTTTTGGCCTTATACAATGAGAATTATGAAATCAGAGTCACAGCTTGCATCCTATCTTTTTCTCCAATGATGTATCTTGATAATTATCCTTCTTAGATCTCCTTGATTCCCTACTACATCAATCTAGACCCCTTATATAGCTAGCTAAGCCACAAGTCGGCCAGTCAAGCATTTAATTACAATATAGGTCCAGTCTCAAGATTTAAACCAAAACTAATGTTAGAATGAATATAAATTGATGCTCCTTTTTATTTAGGTCCTTACATGACCCAAGAACATTTCTTTAAGGGTGAAAGGTCCCATTTGATCATACGGAACATCGCAAGAAGAAACACCATATGTTTCACCCAAAAACTAGCAGAAAATAGGTCCCCGAGAAAAATGGGCATAACTTTTTACTCATAATGAATTAGGGTTTGTGCTCTTGTGAAATGATATTAATTTAGGTCCTCTAAAATTAATTAAGAGCACAAAGTCTGATTCCTTATGGATCAAGGTCGCCAAAATGAACAATCAACACCAAAGCTATAGGAAAACATTGTTACGACGACAAGGAAAACATCTGTAACTTTGAAACAGTCCATCCAAACTTTATGTGCTCATAGGAGAAGGTTCCCAAATAGGTCCTCAACATAATTTAAGCTTCACACACCATGAAACCATCAAATGAAAATATTATAAATAAAACAACAGAAAACAAGGACAAAAATCAGGAAATGTTTTTGGTTGATGCAAGATTACCAAAGACCCAAGATTCTCCTGCATCAGACACCTGGGGTAAATAAAGAACTAATATCCACATCAGGCACTACTCATATTCTAACTTGAATCATAAAGATCCAACTCAGCTTGTGTAATCCATGAACTGTCTTCAACTGGCTTATCTTTCCACTGAACTAGTATTCCATGTAGTCTTTTCCTGTTGTACTCTTGCCTACTCTACTATTCAAAATCTTCTCAATGCTGTCTCTTTTTCTCTTAGGATAGTCCAGATCATCTTCAATATCATCATTTGATTCAAAGTACTCAAAGATATCAAAAATATTGAATATAGGTGATATATCCATGTCCTCTGGTAATTCCACTTCATAAGCATTTCCACTGTCAAACTTCTTTAGAATCTTACAAGGTCCAAACTTCTTCATTTTCAACTTGTTGTAGGTACCAATTGGAAATCTATTCTTTTTCAAATGAATCATAACCTCATCTCCAACTTCAAAAGATTTATGTCTCCTTCTCTTGTCTGCTCTCTGTTTATATTTCAGATTACTGTCCTCCAAATTCCTTTTGACTGCATCATGTAAAGTTCTCATGTATTCTGCAAAATGATTAGCTTCAGCACATCTTCTAGTCTCAGTAGGTAATCTCTCAGCTCTATGGCTCCCTTAGGATGAAATCCATTAACAATCTCAAATGGTGTCCTCTTAGTGCTTCTATTCACATAATTATTATATGCAAACTCTACTTGTGCCAAAACTAAATCCCAATTAGCAGGCTTATCTCCAACTAAACATCTCAACAAGTTTCCCAAACTTCTTTTCACAACTTCATTTTGTCCATCTGTTTGAGGGTGAAATGTAGAACTAAACTTCAATTCTATATTCATCTTCTTCCAAAGTGTTCTCCAAAAGTAACTAGTAAACTTAGTATCTCTGTCTGAAACAATAGATTTAGGCAAACCATGCAATCTTACCACTTCCTTGAAGAATAATTCAGCTACATGCAATGCATTAGATGTCTTCTTAAAAGGTATGAAATGAGCCATCTTAGAAAATATATCAGCCACTACCAAAATAGAATAATTACCTCTTTGAGTTCTAGGTAATCCAAGAACAAATTCCATACTCACATCTTCCCAAGGTCTATCAAGTACAGGCAAAGGTGTATACAATCCTGAATTCTGACTAGTTCCTTTTGTTGTTTGGAAAATTCTGCAACCTCTAGCCATTCTCTGTACATCTCTATAAATCTATAGCCAAAAGTACCTTTCTGAAATCAAATTCACATTCTTATCAATCCCAAAATGTCCAGCAAGTCCACCACTATGTTTCTCCTTCATTATGTTCTCTCTCATAGATCCTCTAGGTATGCACAACTGAAATCCTTTAAAAACCATGTCTTCTTGAATGAAATAATCAGTCCACTTATCACTCACTGTGTGTTCCTTACAAGCTTTCCAACATTCTGCAAAATCAATGTCAGTCTCATACAAATTTTTCAAATCATCAAAACCAAGTACCTCAACTCTCATCTCTGTTAGCAAATTTCTTCTTCGGCTCAAGGCATCAGCAACCTTATTTGACTGTCCACTTTTATGCTTCAATGAAAAGCAAATATTCTAATCTTTCATTTCTCTTGTAAATGTTTTATCATCAACCAAACATACTCTGACTGTAGTACAATGACCTTCATCAAACTTCTCTATCAAAGGCAATAATACTTGTTTCCTTCCATCCGTCAAAATAGTATATTGATTCAATCTACCATCATGCAAATCTTTCCTATCATACTACCAAGGTCTACCCAAAAGAATATGACAACAATCCATAGGCATAATATCACACAAGACTTCATCATGATAATTCCCAATTTTGAATTTAACAAGGCATTGTTCACTTACAAGTAGTTTGTGCTCCTTCTGGATCCAAGCAATATGGTAAGGCTTCGGATGTTTTAATCTCTGCAACTACAATTTGTTAACCAGCTCTTCGGATGCCAAATTATCAGAACTTCCACTATCAATGATTACCTTGCAACATTTATTAGTGATCTTACATCTGGTTCTGAACAAACTTTTCCTCAAAATAGGTTCCTCATCAACTTCTTCATTCTACAAGATCCTTCTTAGCATCAAGTTCTCACCATGTTCAGGTTCATTAGACATTTCCTCAACTTCTTCACAAGCCAAATTATTTCTACCATTACCTCCAGTCTTCTTTCCAGAGTTAGTACATTCAAAAGCTCTATGTCCTTCTTCACCACATTTGTAACAAGTACCTTTAAACCAAGATTTCTCTTCTCTTTTCCCATTATTGTTATTCCTAGAGTAACTAGTATAGCTACCTCTAGAGTAGTTACCTCTTTTACCAGCAGGGTCATCTTCCCATCCTTTAGCTTGTACTAAATTTTTAGATCTGCTACTTTCTCCATCAGATCTTCCTCTACTTCTCTGAAATCTTCCACCTCTTCCTCTTTGTCTTGATCATGTCTTTTTGTCAATCTTTCCTCAACCTTCAAATCAAATTGGTATGCTTCTTCCACACTATCAATCTTCACATAACTGATGTCATCTTGAATTGATGTCCTCAAGCCATTCATATATCTAGCCACTTTCTCAACTTCATCATCCACATGTCCAGATCTGATATCCAATTTGTAAAATTCCTCAGTATATTCTTTCACACTCATGTCCTTTTGTCTCAAATTTTGTATTTTTCTCATTAGACTAACTTGGTAGTCAATTGGAAGAAACTTCTTCTTCATCTTTCCAAGCATCTTCATCCATGTCTTGATCTTTTCTTTTCCTCTCTTCTGTCTCTCAGTTTGCAAATGATCCCACCAAAGAGATGCATGACCTTTCAACTTTGTGACTGCTATCTTCACCTTCTTATTATCAAGAGTACCTTCATACTCAAAGTATTTATCCATCTCAGAGATCCAATCCAAAAGTGTATTGGTCTCAAGTCTTCCATCATAGCAAGCAACTTCAACCGTAGGTCTGGAGTTAGCCTTAGACAAAACGCTCAAAAGTCTTCCCTCATCTTGTTCAACTTTAGGTTCAGCATTAAGTGCTGCTTCTTCTTCTTCATCACTAACATCTTCAAGATGTGCTCCTCTTCTCTGGGCTATCTCTACAGCTTCAAGCCTAGTTGCAATCTGCCTCAACATATCCATGATAGCATTAGCATTTCCTCTACCACGAACCATCTTGACAATCAGGTTCCAACAAGATCATAACCTTCTACAAGTTATAGGTCAGATCTCAGTTCTGCCATCCTACAACCAATCCAATAAGGTTCTCCATGATCCAATCCACAAGAAATAACTTGCTTTGATACCACTTGACGTAAGGGTAGGGTAGATACAAGCATAATCAAGCAGAATTGAGTCCACTTGAATCAACAACAAGCCCTTCTCAGAGTTACACAATGGAATTAATATAATAACACATGAAAGAAATTAATTCACAATGGATATGATACAATCAACTGGTAGCAACAACAGAGAATTATATTATTTCTTTCAACATGCCTGGATGTGAGGCCTTCCGGGTTTCGGCCTTATACAATGAGAATTATGAAATCAGAGTCACAGCTCGCATCCTATCTTTGTCTCCAATGATGTATCTTGATCATTATCCTTCTTAGATCTCCTTGATTCCCTACTACATCAATCTAGACCCCTTATATAGCCAGCTAAGCCACAAGTCGGCCAGTCAGGCATTTAATTACAATATAGGTTTAGTCTCAAGATTTAAACCAAAACTAATGCTAGAATGAATATAAATTGATGCACCTTTGGATTTAGGTCCTTACATGACCCAATAAGATTTCTTTAAGGGCACAAGGTCCCATTTGATCATACAGAATATTTCAAGAAGAAACACCACATGTTTCACCCAAAAACTAGCAGAAAATAGGTCCCCAAGAAAAATGGGCATAACTTTTTACTCATAATGAATTAGGGCTTGCACTCTTGGTAAATGATATTAATTTAGGTCCTCTAAAAGTCCTTAAGAGTGAAAAGGCTGATTCCATATGGATCAAGGTCACCAACATGAACAATCAGCACCAAAACTATAGGAAAACGCTATTCCAACAGCAAGGAAAACATCTGTAACTTTGAAACAGTCCATCCAAACTTTATGTGCTCATAGGAGAAGGTTCCCAAATAGGTCCTCAAAATCATGTAATCTTCTCACACCATGAAACCATCAAATGAAAATATTGTAAATAAAATGACAAAAAATAGGTACAGAAATTAGGAAATGTTTTTGGTTGATGCAAGCTTGCCAAAGACCCAAGATGCTCCTGCATCAATCTTCATCTCCTATTACGATGTACTTTATAGCTCATAAATCTTGCTATCTAAACTAATCATTTAGTTCCTTTCACTTGATTAGTTATCAAATAAATGCACTAGTGAACACAAGCTTGGTTTATAGTGTGCTCGGTATACACTACACTGCTCAGTGTATATTGTGATGCTTCATCAACCGACCACACTGCTTTGAATCTTTTAGCTATTTTCCTCATCATAGATGAATGCAACATACTTAAGTCAATAACATAAGGTCATATACTCATCAAAAAGTTACCCAATGTATTCCTTATCCTCATTTGTCATATACATCTTCTCCATGTAGATATTTTTGTTTTTCATCTCTCTTACTCCACTTCTACAGATGTTTAGGTATCGTAACTTACAAGATAAGTATTGTCAAACTAGTTGACATAAATGACAACATATTACTGATTTAAACACATTACATATCTAATCAGCAAATCAGTGATCTCTAGTCACATATCTTCCAATTAGGTTCTAAATCAATTGTAGTTCATCAATCTCTCCCTTTGGCATTGATGGCAACTCAAGTAATATGAAATATACCATACACATACCAAACATGTATTCTACAACTCTATGATCAAATGTTGTACAAGCTCTCCCTAGCTTAATATGTTTAATTACTACGTTACTCAACAAACAGCATTACCATTGCAGCATTGACATTCTGCAGATATGATCTTTTCAGTTCTCAGATTCCTTCTTCTATTCTTAGTAACTAATCTTCAGTGCACTCCCTTTCTTCAATTTGTCTCTCCGTTAGATAGATGTTTCAGTATCTCATTGGTACATGTTGTTTATCTCTCCCTTCATATGTTTCATATTATTTACCTCTCCCTTTGACAACAATGCCAAAGAAACAAATAAACATAGAGCTCTGTAGTTTCCATGTAACTCGCTGTTGTCCTCGGTGCATCCTTTGTATCTCTATATGCTGATATGCCAATCTTTGTCCTATTTTTCACAACTCTAGACATGATCCAAAGTGTGAACTATGTTGCATCAACATGTGTGATCTTTGGATAAGATTAGGCTGATGCAACATCCAGATTACCTTTATGACCGATAGACAGGGGATGGACCCCAAGTCTAGTACTGAAATATTCAAATGTGTCCTTCAGAAGAGGCTTTTTAAAAATGTCAGCAAGTTGTTCTTTAGATGAAACAAATTCTAACTTAACTTGTTTCTTTTGCACTTGTTCTCTTAAGTAATGATACTTAATTGATATATGCTTTGTTTTAGAGTGCATCACCAGATTCTTTGAAATGTTTATTGCACTAGTGTTGTCACAATATATTATCACTGGCTTAGTGATCATCTCATTCATACCTTCCAGTACTTACTTGATATATGCAATATTTGAACAGTTTGTAGCAGCAGCAACATACTCTGCTTTGGCTATAGACTGAGAAATGCAAGCTTGCTTCTTACTTGTCCATGTAACAATTCTTTCACCAAAGAAGAATGCTCCTCTGGTGGTACTTTTTCTATCATCCACATTTCCAACCCAATCAGCATCGGTATAGACTCTGAGTTCAAATTTTCCTTCCATAGAATACCATAATCCATAGTCTTTTGTTTTCTTTAGGTATCTTAAGATTCTCTTAGTAGCAACCATGTGTGACTCCCTAGGATTTGCAAAAAATATTGCAACAATTCCCACACCATGTGCTATGTCTAGTCTACTATGTACTACATACATTAATTTACCAATCATATATTGGTACAGTGTTTGGTTCACCTCTGTAGTTTCATCTTCCTTAGTCATTTTACATCTAGTAGCCATCGGTGTTCCCACAGGTTTAGCATCTTCCATGCCAAATGTTTTCAGTATTTCCTTGATATACTTTGATTGTGTGATGAATATCCCATCACTCTATTGAATCACTTGTGGTCCTAGAAAGAACTTAATCTCTCCGAACATAGACATTTCAAACTCTTGTCTCATCTCATCAGCAAAGGTTTTACATATGTGATCTTGTCCTCCAAAAATAATATCATCAAAAAATATTTCAACAATAAGAATAATATGATCAGTATCTCCTTTCATATACAAATTGTTGTTATCACTAGTTCTAACAAATCCAATACTCAACAAATAAGTATGTAGCCTTTCATACCAGGCTCTAGGCGCTTGCTTCAAACTATACAAAGCTTTATGCAATCTACATACAATATCTTTCTTGTCTAGATCAACAAACCCTTCAAGTTGTTCTATGTAGACTTCCTCTTCAAGTATCCCATTCAAAAATGCTGACTTGAGATCCATTTGGTACACTTTGAACTTTTTGTGTGTAGCATATGCAAGCAACATTCTTACACCCTTCTAATCTTGCAACAGGTGAAAATGTTTTACGATAATCAATTCCTTCCTCCTATGCATATCCTTTGCATACTAATCTGGCATTGTTTCTAGTTACTTCTCCATTCTCATTCAACTTGTTTCTAAATATCCACTTAGTACCGATAACATTTTTGTCTTTAGGTCGAGGTACTAAGGTCCAGGTTTTTTTCTTCTATATTTGTTCTATTTATCCAGTCATTTCATTAACCCATTCATCATTTTCTAATGCAACTTTTACATTCTTCGGTTCATATTCACAAACTAGACATGTACCTTGTCTTGTCTTACTCCTTGTTTGCATCCTAGCTTGTCTATCTCCAATAATTTGTGTCTCAGGATGGTGTCTTATGACAAATCTTTCTAGAACATGATTCCTTCTTTCGTGTTCATCCTGTGTAGGTTCATTTTCTTGCTCGATAGGTTCATCCTACTCGTCATTTTCTCTTTCTTGTTCGTCGGTGTTGTTTTCCTACTGACCGGTTGTCATAGTCTGTGGCTTCAGTGGAAACTTAGGTTGTTTAGTGTAAATGAATCTACCATAGTCTTATGGTTCTTTTCTTCTTTCCTCTGCATTCTTATCATCAAACTCATCAACATGAATATTAGTGCTTTCAATCATCTTATTTGTAACTTTGTTCAGACATTTATATGCTTTACTTTTAGTGGAATATCCTAGGAATATCCCTTCATCACCTTTTGAGTCAAACTTTCCACTTCTTTCATCTTTCAGAATAAAGCATTTACTTCCAAAAATTATGAAATAACTTACAGTAGGTTTGTGTCCAAACCATAACTCATAGGGTGTCTTGTTAGTGTCCTTCAATTGTACTTGGTTTAGAACATAAACCATTGTGCTGACAGTTTCTCTCCAGTATTTCTGGGAAACATTCTTTTCAATCATTAATGTCCTAGCATAGTCAACAATTGAACTCTTCCTTCTTTCAGCAATGCCATTCTGTTGAGGTGTCCTTGGTGCAAAGATCTACCTTTTAATACCATGCTCATTACAAAAATTAGTAAATTCATCATAGATAAATTCACCTCCTCTATCAGATCTTAAGCATTTAAGTTCTTTACCAGTCTCTTTTTCTACTTTTTCTTTATACCACTTGAACATCTTGAATGCCTTAGATTTTTCTTTTAAAAACATGACAATCATCAACCTAGTATAATCATCAACAAAAATAATAAAGTATCTATCTCCATAATAGCTTTGAGTTCTCATAGGACCACATAGGTCGGTATGAACCAACTCAAGTATCTTCTTTGTTGAATAATCTTTTCTCTTAAAGCTAGACTTAGTCATCTTACATTTCTAACATTCATGACACATAACATGATCAGACTTTGACAAGTTAGGCAGATCTCTAACTCTTCTCTTTTTACTGATCTTAATCATGTTATCAAAATTAACATGGCATAACCTTTTTATGCCACAACCAAGCATCTTCATTTTTCATCAATAAGCAAGAAGACTCATCATTATCAAGATAAAACAGATTACCTCTTGTTTGTGCTCCGGTTCCAACTAGTCTTCCTCCATCATCAAAAATTTTCACTTTCTTGCTCTCAAAAGAAAATCAGTGGCCTAAATTGTTCAGTTGTTCCACACTTAGAAAATTATAGTTCAATCCTTCTACCCAATAAGCATTTTCACATTTTAATCTACCATTTATCATCAGGAATCCTTTACCTCTTACCATACAGGGTGTGTCATTACCCATCTTAACAGATCCTTCATTGTAATGTTCTAGATGATCAAATTTTTCATCATCACCAGTCATGTGATGTGTATAACCACTGTCTATAATCCATGTATTATTTTTGTTAACTTTTAAGATTAGTGTTGTTTCAACATATTTTTCTTCTTCCTCAAAATCATCTTTCATTGCAACAAATACAACTTCTACATCATCATCAGATTTAGATTCAGATTCCGATTCATTTTCTTCTACTATGCAACATACCTTTTTACCTTGGTCATTGTTGTCTCGATTGTCTCTATTGTTGTGTCGATAACTCCTGTTGTTTCTTCTCCCATAGCTTCCTTCAGATCAGTCTTTGGTTCTATCATCATCTTTCTTATGTGGACATCTAGCATCAATGTGGCCAACTTCTTTGTAGTTAAAACATGCTAAAGGTGACTTGCCTTTATATCTACCTTTTCCTTTAGGCAACCTCCTAGCCATAAGAGCTTCAAGTTCATCAAGCTCATCATCAGTATCATTATCACTATCATCCTTATTATTTCTGCTACTAGACTTACCAATCTTCAGAGAAGTCATGAAAGCAGATTCAACATTTGGTACAACACTATTATCATAATTATTCAGTTCAAATATTGTAACCTTTCCAATCAGATTATCAAGAGTGAGTGTGATGTTAGGTATTGACCTATTCTCATGAATTGCAGATATTCTGATGGCATAGATAGGCAACAAGATCCTTAGAATTTTACTTACCACAATTTTTTCATCAATAACTCCATCTGATGCTCTAATAGTGTGAACTACCTCCTTTATTCTATTTGTGTATTGCACAATATTTTCTCCTTCCTTCATCTTCATGTCACCTAATCTACCTCTTAGACTCTCAGTTCTAGCTCTCTTGACATTAGCATCTCCATTGTAAATTTGAGCAAGTTTATCCCACATCTTCTTAGCAGCATCACAGTCCTTGATGTCTTCAAATTTGGCATTGGTACAAGCAACAACAATCTCCATCATAGTAACATTATGTTCATGCCTGTCTCTTAATTGATCAAGGGTCAAGGGACCAGTGGGTGGTGCAAGGTATCCATTCTCCATTAGTGTTAGGGTTGAATTCCCTATTCCAGATACATGCAGCTTCATTTGACTTTGCCATATTGAAAATTTATCCTTGGTAAGCTTTGGCACTTCCCTCTTAAAGATTTTGAGACCTTTGTGATGAAGTCCTTAAAAATATGTTCCAAGCAACCAATGCTCTAATACCAATTGTTAGAATAATTGAGAGGGGGGTGAATCAGTTATCCACAGTTCCAATTCAAAATGTATAATCCAAAACAAATTACTTAAACTTCTCTAGCTTGATAACATAAAATATTACACTATCTGTGCTTTTACCGATTATCAGTCAATAACTTATAATGATTACCAACCAAATCTAACATGCAATATGTAAAGTATTATAATAAACAATCACCACAATAAACACATAACACAAAGATTTAACGTGGAAACCCTGTGAAGGGAAAAACCACCTGGGACCAACAACCCAAAAATGTTCACTCTTTTGAAGTGAGGTCGGTGAAGACCCAACCCTATTAAATGTTACAAACACACTGTTAGGTGTGACCTTGTTAGAGGATTTTAGACCAACCGTTATCATCCAACCAAAATTCACTATGGGGTTGACAGGATAACAAATGTGCATTCTATGAATGACATTACAAGACTTAAAAGTCCACTTGATTAAGAGATTTGTCTGTTCACAATGGTTAAACTGTAACAGTAATTTGATCTGATTACAATACAACTTTACTTGCAGATGTTCAGGTCTATCGTATGCTCATTTAATCCTCTAATCAATATAACAATTTTGTATCGACAGTAATCAATGACTTACTATTGCTTGGCAATAGCTTCATGTCGCTCGGTATACTCTGCAGTTTAGTTCTCCTTAACCAGTTTGATCAAGCATACATGAAACTTGTTC
The DNA here is from genome assembly GCA_027943335.1 of Chamaecyparis obtusa. Taxonomy (NCBI): domain Eukaryota; kingdom Viridiplantae; phylum Streptophyta; class Pinopsida; order Cupressales; family Cupressaceae; genus Chamaecyparis; species Chamaecyparis obtusa. The sequence continues at coordinate 61,817 of BSBK01011358.1, forward strand.
ATGCGATAACTCTGCAGTCTCCTCCTTTTGTGTACATTTTACAATGAAAACCCTAGTCTCTTAAATAGACAAGTAAACCATTTTCTTCTCCTCCATTAGATTTTTTCGCTTATTCTCCTTCATCCATTTTTCCGCTTCAACCTTCCTCGGTTGTTGTGTCAGTGACATGTTTCAATTATGTCCTTTAGATCTTCCTTGAATTTTGCTAGCCATCGATCTTCCTAACAACTTCATCTTCATCTCCTATTACGATGTACTTTATAGCTCATTAATCTTGTTGGCTAAACTAATCATTTAGCTCCTTTCACTTGATCGGTTATCAAAGAAATGTGTTGGTGAACACAAGCTCGGTTTATATTATGCTCAGTATACACTACACTTCTCAGTGTATACTGTGATGCTTCATCAACCGACCACAGTGCTTTGAATCTTTCATCTCTTTTCCTCATCATAGATGAATGTAACATACTTAAGTCAATAACATAAGGTCATAGACTCATCAACAAGTTACCCAATGTATTCCTTATCCTCATCTGTCATATACATCTTCCCCATGTAGATATTTTTGTTCTTCATCTCTCTTACTCCACTTCTACAAATGTTTAGGTAGAGTAACTTACAAGATAAGTACTGTCAAACTAGTTGACATCAATGACAACATATTACTGATTTAAACACATTACATATCTAGTCAACAACTCGGTGATCTCTAATCATAGATCTTCCAATTAGGTTCTAAATCAGTTGTAGTTCATCAATATTCAAGTGTTGATCCTCCAGCTATCGATTGTAAATCAGAGGAGGTAATGCGGGAGAAATTAGAGTTTTCCCACTTCATTTTTTATCTCATCTTCCAGTGAATCCTAGTTTGTAGGATATGAATAGGGTTAAAAAACATTATTGGTCCTAGTAGACACGATGTAACATATGGAGATTAATTCTTCAGGTATCATGCCGAATTCTCCAACTTGTGCCAACATCTTCCCTACCTTTGAAACCAGTAAAAGAGGATGCCAAATTTAGGGTTGGATCATTGGGTTTAAGACTCGCCAAAGGAAATTGCAAAGGGACTGAGGCTGGGCTGCCAAAGAAGAAAATAATGTAGATCAAATGCATAGAAGATAAGGGGTTTGTGTTGTCAAAGGTTGTGGAATTTGGCTTTACGCTTACCAATTGCATTTAATTGAAAGTTTATAAAGCCTTCAGAACATACATAAATCATAAATGTCCTTTAATATCCATGTTAAATGTGTGGATTCAAAGTACAGAGTGGAAAGAACATAGGAAAGAAAACAAAAGATACAAACATGGAAACAGGGCATAGAAAAAATCAGAAAAAAAAATTGCAGGCTTGCAGAGTAGGGAAAATGAAAAATGTATATAAACCTTGAGAAGAAGCACTAGTAGCTGAAAACCCCAATGTTTGTTTGGCTTTCCTTCTCTTCAAAATGCTAGTTAACCGAAACAAAGCTTTTTGTCTAAAACCAACTGTCAATCCTCAAGTTCATCGTAGGTCATGGGATGTGATTTTCGCAGTGGAGTGTGATTAATTGCAAATGCGGTCTAAGAAAACTAACTCAGAGGGAAGCAATTTCTCAGAGAAACGCACAAAAACACATACAAGTACTTAATTACTTTTTAGAGATATAATAAAAACTCCAACGCAATCATAAACAATTGCAGTATTTTATCAATTATACAAATCTAATATCATTAACAGACAATTTACTAAAATATAAAAGAGAGCATTAAAAAAAGTAAAGAGATTAAAAAAGTAAAGAACAAAAAGATTATTTACTCTAATAACTAGATTTTATTGACTTCATATGATATTAATTGAAATAGATAATAAAAAGATCTTTAAAAATTGATTGTACAGCTAAAAATGTCTAATCCAATAATATATGTAAGGATATGAACGGATAAAATTATTATAATGATTTTAATTTAATGATAAAATAGAGGAATAAAGAACAACAAAGCAGTATCAATTAAGAGCATTGTCACATGATGCACGTCCTTATTTAATTCAATGCTCTTGTCTTCGAATGAAGTTGTTTCTCAATATAATCCCAAAATTCTAAGCAGAAAGATCAGATTATATGAACATGGATATTTTAAGGCTTTTTTCTTCCTCCTCATTCTCAATTTCAGCAGCGCTGCCACTCGTAGCACTGTTAACTTGTCTTTATTTATTCAATGGAGAAAAGCCATATGAAAAGGAAAAGTTATCGTCGGGGCACGAGGGCTACCTGTTTTGGGTAACCTCCTTGACCTGGGTTCGAATCCCCACCAGTCTCTTCATGCTCTTTCCAAGCGCTACGGTGGCCTCATGTATCTCAACTTGGGCACCACTCCCGCCATTGTTTCTTTTTCTCAGGAGGTCGTGACCACCATTCTGAAGACATTTGAGTCTGATTTCTCTCACAGAAGCAATGGATATTCTCCTGTACAATAGAAGTGACATCACCTGGCAATCTCTGAGCATGTTTTAGGAATGTCGAGTTACGACTATCTCAAATCAAAACCAGAGAATTGGTGGTTTAAAGTGTGAGATGGGTTTTGTAATGTCCCTACACGAGTGATGTCACAGGAAAAGCCTATCGGCTAAATATTTTGAAATTTAATAAAGAAATAAAAAAATTATTTATTCTATAATGTGATATTATAGTTTGATGAAAATTATCTTTGACAAATATTTCAATTAATTTTAAATATATTAGTATTAAAAAATAATTAGATAATTGCATTTATGTAAAACAAATTATATATTATTAAGTTCATATTTGCAATTTAAAATACCAATTCATATATCTATGGATTTAAATTTCATTAATTTTGGTCTCTACAACTTGTTTTTCTCAATGTTATCATATGAAAAATGTAATTTTTAGACTATTAAATATAAAAACTAATGTTTAGGCTATAGTATTTTTATTTTTTTTTAAATAAAAATTTTGAGTTATTAACATCACTTCCAAGGATGCATGTTACATGAATCTTTTCAAGCTCTACAATTAGAAAATTAAAAAGGGCACAAATAGCTTCATAGATAAAAAAACAATATGACTTTTGGAAGTTGAGCCTTTTACCTTAAAGATGCTAAAATATTTGAGACATTGAACAAGTTATAAGAGGGAGTCACACTTGTCTAACTGATGATATGTGCATGTTAGAACAACTCATAAGGCATATTTGGATAGAGATAATGAAGCCAAAATAGAATGCCCAAATTAGTGATGGATTATGGCACACACATGATAGGTGGTATGAATACATATTTTTATTTTATAAAATCATCTTAGGATTTGGGTGTTGATTATATGCACTACTTCTCTTATTTATTGGATGTTCAAGATGGTACTATAATGCTTCTAAAGTCACACCAAAGTTTTTATTATTGATACTCTTATAAAATGTTTCATCAAAAATATATTAAAACTATTTTTAAATTATTTAATAACATATTAAACTACTTTGGAGTGAGGAATTTTTCTTGTTGAAAGATTTTTCCTATACATTTCTTTGTTGTATAATTTTATTTTAATATTTTATATGCGTTCCTTATTTCTATAATTATAAAGATGTTAGATTTACAAAATTTTCTCCTCTAACATTAGTTTTGCAAGAATTCATATGTAATGACCTTGGAATCTAGGTGTTGGGTAGAGGGGTTTTTACTTATCTTTATTTGAATGAAAGATAAGGTAAAAGGTTTTTTTTCTTAGTGCAAGAAATAATAATAAAACATCTCAAATAGAAATGTATAAACTTTCTTAAGAATGAAATTTTAGTCTTTGAAGCTCAAGATGGAGGATATGCTCATGAATAAAAATCTATGGACTATAACATCTAAATCAAAACCTGCTACTATCCCATAAGAAGAATAGGACAAATCTAAGGGTTACATTAAAACCCGTTAATAAAAATTTAGGAGTCTCGAATATATGAAATGACCACTACAATACTCATTTAGAAGAAATTAATTTTGATTTCATCTATTTAAATATTTAGTTAACAAAATCTTTTGCCAAAGAAGTTTTATACACTCAAAATGAAGGATGGTAGCTCTATGTCTAAACAACTTAATGTATTTAACTTGGTTGTTACCTAATTACACTTTATTAGAGTAAAAGAGGAGAGTGATGAGGATCATTTCATGAATTTGTTATGTTATTTTATAGATGAACATGGAACTGCCTTGTTATGGCTATTGGGAGTACTATCACCAAGTTGAAAATGGATGATGTGGTTGTATCATTACTTTTAGAATAAATGAAAAGATTTAATATTTATAAATCTACCAAGGTGACCAATTTTGTTTGTAGTAGATCCATAAAGAAAAATAAAATCAAAAGACAAGAACTAAGATAAGTCTAGGTCCTAGTATTGAAGAAGATCTAATTATCTCTAGAAGTCCAAAATGAAATATTCAAACTATGGAAAGACTAGATATAGACACCTAAAATTAACAAGTCGTCTATTTTAATTATTTATTTTATGAGTAATAAATTATATTTTATCAAATATATATATTTTTTATCGATTAAGGGTTGGGGCTAAAGTATTTGTATTGATAATTAGAAATTTATATATCATATTTATAGTAGATAGTCCAACTGCCATCAGTAGTAATGAAAAGGAAAGAAAAGAAATGCAGTGCAAGCCTAAATGATCTAATTTAAGAGCAAAGGGCTTTAACTACTACAAAATTCAAATTGCCACATATAGGAAATTATCTTCATAGTAAATTTGAAATTATTTTTTGAGCAAACCTACTTAGTCAAAAAATTCTATAACTAATTGACGCAAGATACGGTAGGATGAAGGGCCAAAGACACACCTTAATCACAACCCCCTTGCAGAAACCACACACACAAAAGAAAATACACAATAGGGAAGAGAGAATGTAGAAAACATCATATATTATTCAGTAATGGATTCATACATGTCAGGCTATAAGGCCTTCCCGGTTATGGCCAAATACATTCAAAGATCAAATATAGAAGTCCTCATACATGCGAGGATCCAACTTTCAGATTGTATCTCCTAAGACTGATCTCCCAAATCTACCAACTCACTAAAAACTACAACCAACTACTATATTTATACAAAAGGCTACCAAAATAAGTCACTAGTACATTTGAGGCCAAATTCTGAGGGTCATTTGTCAGAGTTTCCATGCCTATTTTTTGACCTTTCAACATATGTGTCCGTCGGCATTTTTGCATTTGAAATTATGATAGAAGAGCTAACCATCAGTTTTTTGACACGCCATTCAGTCAAAAACTTGCATATGAATAGCAGTTTTGTTATGAAATTTCTTACAGTCAACCTATCGGGACTCTGACAAGCCATATAGGTGTCCTGTTGAAAATTTTGTTGTCGCAATCACAATGAGTCCTCAATAACTATCTGATATTATAAATGTCAGAATAGTGACATGTCCACAGCCACTGTCTGACAGATCAACTTATTGGTGCTATAGCATTCCTATCACACATATCTATCGAAAATAGCATATCTCTGACATTGACCTGTCGGGAAACCGACGATATGCCAGTATAACTCTGACAGGTAAATTCATCGATTGTATAGCATTCCTATCATAGTTTTCTATCGAAAAGGAATTATGTCCAACATTTTATCTATTGAAACTTCCGTCGGATGTATACCACCACCGTCGAAAGAGTTTTCATTAGTGTCAAAAAAGCAATAGACTTTGACATTAAAAATAAGAAAGCTCAAGAGACCATCATAGGTTGTCTCTTTCTTCGGTCTATATTATTGAAAAAATGTTTTACCTAAATCATTACCTCATCAAATCTGGGGATTTGAAAGAATTTAATAGAATATTTTCATGATAACGTATATTATTTAAGTTGATGTTGCACGAATTTATCTACTTTGTGCACTTGTAGACTATGAGGACAGTGATAAAGAAGCATCTCCTCCCATGACCTACATTACTCAAGCCACAAGAGGGGATGCTTCTTTATGGCCATCCTCATAGTATACAAGTGCGCGAAGTATACAAATTCATTCAACGTCAAACTAAAATAATGTACATTATACATAAAAATATTCTATTAAATTCTTTCAAATCCCTGAATTTGATGACCTAATGAAAGGTAAAACATTTTGTCAATAATATAGACTGAAGAAAGAGACCAACTATGATGGTCTCTTGAGTTGTGTTATCTTTATTCCTAGCTATTGGGTAAGGCCTAGAAGACTTATACCTATCGATCGTCGAGAATAATCACCACCTTGCATTTATGTACACTACAAAGTATCCAATATAATTGATCTCAATCTTGCAAAAACATTTTACACTTGTGCATCTCATCAATACTAGAGGTCTGAAGTAATTTTATACGATCACTAGCACATTTCATGCATGGATGAGAAACAGTATCCAAAGTTTCTAGATTCTAAGAAGCGGTATGAGTGAAGGCCAAAGAAGGGATATTTGTGAAGGTTTTATAGATAAAGATTATTGAATCATCATCTCTGCACTGGTACTCAATCTGGCCTCCAATCCATATACATCTTCTTAGAATGTAAAAACTCTCCATCATTGATTCCCGTCATTTTTTCATCATCTTCGTGGATTGAGACCTTAAATTATTGAGCTTCCCTTTGTTTCAAGAATAGTTTAACATTCTCTACTTAACAGGGCCAACCACGTGAAGGTGGACACTCATCTGGCCCCTCCTAGGAGCCTCTTATGACCCTTTACAACATTTTAAGACCTCTAAGATGTATTCTTAGGGATCGTAAAGGGTTGTAAAGGGTCATAAGGGGTCCTGGAACACAACAGCTAAGAAACATAAATGTAGGCATCATGGTCAAAATTTTTGGAGACATGACATTGTTAGGGTTAACAAGGTAGAAAATAACAATTATGTGCAAATATAACTAATATTAGAAAATAATAAACCACGCAGAAGAGAACACAAGACACAAATATTTAATGTGGTTCACCCAATCCCTGGGCTACGTCCACCAACAGTGAGTCCAATATTATTATTATCCAGTGATTACAACCTGATTACAATCTGTAATCCCATACAACTCAATTTCGTCACAAGTACTAAAATCATACATATGAAAAATCCCTAACCCTAAGCCATATTATACAATATTTTTGCCGCTTTAGGGTTAGAATGAATTATAACATGTCAGCCCAAATAATCAAAAATTAGTCAGCCTCAAAACCTAGCGAGGTTGGGAGGAAAAGTGTACAGTACTTTCCTGGATCGTGCTTTCCTGATTAGTCACTACAAGCTAACAATCTCCCACTTGGTGACTGATCAGTATCTACACTATACAAAAAACCTCCCACTTGGAGACTGATCCTGTAGCAATACCACTACCATATGAGGCTCCCACTGGATCAAACCACCCTGGACTCAACTATTCCTTTATTTTGTTCAGTCTAGAAGACCAACTAAAGCTGAACATGAGTTCAACTTCTCCCTTGTTACTACCTTTGTAAACATATCTGCTAGATTATCATCAGTATGAATCTTTTCCAGCCTTAACTTCCCATCATCCAAAACTGACCGTATGAAATGGTATCACAACTGTATGTGTTTTGTCTTTGAGTGCAAAGTAGAATTCTTTGCAAGATGAATGGCACTTTGGCTATCTGTATATAGAAAATTATCCTTTTGTGGATGTCCCAATTCTTCCATGAAGAATTGAAGCCATATCATCTCCTTGGCTGCCTTTGTAGCAGCAACATACTCTACCTCTGTAGTGGATAAAGCAACCACCTTTTGTAGTCGAGAAATCCAACTCACTGTTGTCCCACCAACAGTAAATATATAACCTGTACTACTCCTCCTGCTATCTATATCTCCTGCCAAATTTGAGTCAACATAGCCTTGTACAGTAGTAGTAGAACCCCCAAAGTGTAAACACTTACTGGATCTACCTCTCAAATATCTGAGAATCCATTTGACTGCATTCCAATGCTCAATACCAAGGTTACTCATATATCGGCTAATGACTCCCACTACGTGTGCAATATCTGGCCTAGTACATACCATAGCATACATTAAGCTCCCTACAGCTGAAGCATAAGGTACCTTAGACATTTTAGTCTCTTCTTCTAGTGTCTTGGGACACATATCCTTAGTCAATTTCGAATGACTAGGCAAAGGTGTGCTGACAGCTTTGGCATTTTCCATAGAGAAACGTTGCAACACCTTCTCAATATAATTAGCCTGAGATAGAGACAATTTCCTATTTTTCCTATCTCTGCAAATTTTCATACCAAGGATTTTTTTTGCTGCCCACAAATCCTTCATAACAAAATATTTTGCTAACTTTTGTTTCAACCCCTGAATATGATCATGTTAGACCCAGCTAAAAGCATATCATCAACATATAAACATAAAATAATGTAGCTCTCATCATCCAACCTCTTAAAATAAACACAATGGTCAGAATGACACCGACTATATCCATGCTCATTCATAAAAGTGTCAAATTTAATATACCATTGCCGAGGTGCTTGCTTCAAGCCATATAAACTTTTCTATAATCTACACACCAAATTCTCCTTACCCTTGACCTCAAATCCTTGTGGCTGAACCATATATATTTCTTCATCCAAATCACCATGAAGAAAAGTTGTTTTAACATCAAGCTGCTCTAAATGCAAATCTTCAGTAGCCACAATACTTAAAACAGTATCGATAGGAGTCATTTTAATAACATGAGAAAATATCTCATCAAAATCAATACCATGTTTTTGTGCAAATCCTTTTATGACTAATCTGGCTTTAAATCTTTTCTTACCTCCATCCTCTTCTTTTATCCTGTAAACCCATTTATTCTGTAAAGCCCTTTTACCTGCAGGTAACTTACATAAATCCCATGTTTGATTTTTCAGCAAAGAGTCCATTTCATCTATCATTGCAGACTCCCACTGAAGCTTTGTATCCACCTGCACAGCTTCATTATAACATTCAGGTTCACTAGCATCTGTTAACAAAATAGAATACAAAGATGGAGAAAATCTTTCTGGAGGTCTACTTAGCCTTGTTGACCGTCTAACATTCACTGGTGTGTGTGGTATTTGTTGTTTCTGTTGTTGCGAAGCATAAGGAACTACTGGAACATGAACTTGTGGAGTATCATCCAGTACTACATAATCATTTTATTTCTTCTCATGCTGTAGCAACAGATCTTTGTACAATACTTTCTCATTGAATATGACATCCCTGCTTCTTACAATTTTATGATTTTCAAAATCCCAAAGCCTATAACCAAATTCATCAATACCATATCCAACAAATACACATTTCTTTGACTTAGCTTCTAGCTAGGTTCTATTTTCAGAATCTATAAGTGCAAAAGCTTCACAACCAAAGGTTTTGAGAAAAGAATAACTCACATTCTTACCACTCCATGCTTCCTCTGGAATACCACAATCCAAAGGAGTAGAGGGGCCTCTATTGATTAAATAAGTAGTAGTGTTCATAGCCTCTGCCCACATATTTTTGGGCAGCCTAGCATGCAACCTCATACTCCTTGCATGCTCCATTATTGTCCTATTCATGAGTTCAGCCACTCCATTTTCTTGTGGAGTCCTTGGTACAGTTTTTTGTCTATGAATACCAGTAGAAGCACAATAATCTTCAAATTCTTTGCTGCAATACTCACCGCCATTATCAGATCTGAGACATTTTAACTTTTTACCAGTCTCATTCTCAACCAAGCATTTCCATTTCTTAAAAGTTTGAAATACATCAGATTTCTATCTAAGGAAATAAATCCATACTTTTCTAGTTGCATCATCAATGAATGTAACATAATACTAAGAGCCACCAAGGGAAGATACCTGAGCTGGTCCCCATACATCTATATGCACAAGCTCCAATCTCTCATTTTTCTTTTCCTTCCCATTCTTCACAAAACTAACTCTCTTTTGTTTTCCATAAACACAACTGTCACTGAAATCCATATTGACACATTTTAGACCAGGTAAAACTTTCTTTGAATGAAGTAATTTCATACCTTTTTCACTCATGTGCCGGAGTCTGTTGTGCCACAGTGTTGTGTTAGAATCTACAGCAACAGTTTGATGTTCTTCCTACTCAACTACAACCACTGTTCCTGAACATTCATTTTCTTCTAAAATAATTAAGGTAGAAGGAATAGTATGACCTGTACAAAGATATAAGGTGTCTACTTTCACATCTTTTGCTACTACTAAGGAACCTTTTGAAACCTTCCAATTTCTATCATTAAAAGTAACTATGCAACCCTCATCACCCAGTTGCCCTACTGAAATTAAATTTCTACTCAGGCTTGGAACATGTCTTACCTCTTGTAGTAGCCAATGATTCCCATTCTGCAACTTAATCTTGACCTTTCCTTTTCCAACAATTTGACAGGGTTCATTATCTCCCAAATAAACTAGCCCAAAATCCCCTTGGACATAATCAACAAAATAAGCTCTATGGGGTGTAGCATGAAATGAAGCCCCCGAATCTAACACCCATGAATCATCAACATTTTCTAAAGACAAAAGCAAAGCATCCTCTTTGGATTTGTTACTTACCACATTTGCCTCCTTGTTTCCATCATTTTTGTCTCCTTGATCTTTCTTCTGAGACCAACAATCTTTCTTCTTATGTCTTGGTTTTCCACAGTACCAGCAATCATTTGGCCCTTTGGATTCAGACCTCTTTGCCTTTGATTTTCCTCTTGACTTCCCATGATTTCCAGAGTTGTTTCCTCTATCTCTTGTTCTACCTCTGCTTTCTGCATTCAATACACTACCTGATGTGGATGCCCCTGAGCTTTTCCTATGAATTTTCTCACTCAATATAACACCAACAACATCATCAAAATTTAGGGTATTTGAACCAGAAACAGAATTACTAACAACCATTACCAAACCATTCTAGCTTTCTGGCAAAGAACACAAAATCAAGAGAGCCCTAACCTCATCATTGAAAGTAATTTTAACTAAGGTTAACTAAATTGTAACTGTATTAAACTCATTCAAATGATCAGCGATTGATCCACCTTCTACCATTTTCATATTAAATAAACGCTTCATAAGAAATACCTTGTTTGAAGCTGAAGGCTTTTCATACAACTTCGCTAGGGTTTCCATCAGATCTATAGCTGTCGTTACTCCAATAATATTGAATGCCACCGATTGTGCCAGGCATAAATGAATACTCCCCAGTGCCTGCCTATCCAAAATATTCCAATCTTCCTGAGACATTTCTGCCTTTTTCTTGGCTATTCCCTCTAATGGCCGCCATAGATCCTTCTGATAGAGATAGTCCTCCATTTGCATCTTCCATAACTAGAAGTTCTTCCCATTAAACTTATCAACCTTTAGCCTACCCTCATCTACCATTTCTCCCACTTAACCGAGAGACTCTCCCACTAACTCGTGAGACCTACTTCAGAGAATAGATGAAAGAACAAATGAAATAACCTCGCTCTGATACCACTTGTTAGGATTAACAAGGTAGAAAATAACAATTATGTGCAAATATAACTAATATTAGAAAACAATAAACCATGCAGAAGAGAACACAAGACATAAAGATTTAACATGGTTCACCCAATCCCTAGGCTATGTCCACCAACAACAAGTCCAATATTATTATTATCCAATGATTACAACCTGATTACAATCTGTAATCCCATATAGCTCAATTCCGTCGCAAGTACTAAAATCATTCATATGAAAAATCCCTAACCCTAAGCCATATTATACAATATTTTTGCCACTTTAGGGTTAGAATGAATTATAACATGTCAGCCCAAATAACTGAAAAGTAGTCGGCCTCAAAAAATTTGCCTCGGGGGTTGCGCCCCTGAACCCTCACTCTTGGGGGCTGCCACCCCCAAACCCTTGCTTGGGGCCCGGCCTACCCCGAACCCCGGCAAGGTCAGGAGGAAAAGTGTATAGTACTTTCCTGGATCGTACTTTCCTAATTAGTCACCACAAGCTAACAGACATAGTTGAGTGGTATACCCAGATGATGCAAAGAAACCACTACTCCTTCAGTTCTAATTTGACACTGTGGGATCCAAAAACCATAGATTCCTTATCTATGGTTTTTGGATTCTGCAGTGTCAACTTGGAACCAAAGGAGTAGTGGTTTCTTTTCATCGTCTGGGTATACTACTCAATTATGTTGTGTCTCCAAAAAATTATGACCGTGATGCCTACATTTATGTTTCTCAGCTATTATGATATCTACATCGCAGTCTATAGTTGTTGTAGCAGCAAAGCCTATCCACAATAGAAAGGAAGGCATCTTTCTAGCCTGGGTCTAGATCCTACCCCAATTGTCGAAGGATCCAGGCCCAGGCTAGAAAGATGTCTTCCCATTCTGTTGAATCCATATTCCTTGATCTTGTCAAACTTCCTTGGTATAGTAGGGCTGCTCTCTGCTGTACTCTTCTTCAATCTATGTTCGACAATAAGCATCTTATTCTTCTTCCTAATTGCAGCCAGAGCTTCCTTTTCATCAGGATTCAACTCCACTTCCCCGATCTCATCATCCTCATCACCCTCAGCTACCATCCTAAGCCCTTCTTCCCTCTCCAGTTCTTCAAGCCTCTATAAGATATTTGGATCAATAAAGTCTACAACATTGTGTCCATCCATGGTCTTAGGAATATCATCATCTTTCCAGTCTTCATTTGCCAAAATATACCGCTTCTTCAAGCTTGCAAAGTAATCTTATTAATGAAATAACTCTTGCCAACATTAGGGTACCCATAGATCAAAATAGTTGATGTTATTGGTGCTTGTGCTCAAGGATATCGATTCACTATTTTGAAATAGCCAAATCATTTTTATTTCGATTGTAGAGAAAAGGAGCGGGAGAAAAGGAGTGGGTGAAAACTAATAAGCACAAGAGAAGGCATTGCATTTTATTTGATCATGAATGCTCTCTTAAATGACCAATCATGTTTTCTATTTGATTCTTTTTGGTGCTTTTTTTCCCATATTCAGTAGATAAAAATCATGGCGGCAGCCACTTAGCCATCTTTTTGATGTTCCAGGTATTTTACAAAGATACAGGTATGTGGATTTATCATTCAATTGCTTGCAGTTATTGGTCAAATGCAAATATTTTGTCAAGTTGAAAGGGCAAGATATCAGTTTGGTATTTTCAGTTTATGTTAAAACTTGATTGGTAAAATTCTCAAAAAACACACTACATGTTCTAAAATGTAAAGAAGTTGAATGTTAAATGTAAGATATATATCTCATCCATAGTAATCAAAAGAAAGGACATGAAACTTATAAGGATATTTACCAATCCAAAAATATAAGGGAATAGAAAACATGATTGGTACCTTATGAATTGGTTTTTGAGGTGCACAATCTTCATCAATCTCCTCAGAAGAAGACCCCTCCTCACGAAAAAATGCATTTAACACAAAAAACAAATTAACAAAACTGAACCAATGGCATGTTTAGGACAAAGAAATAGAATGATAATAATATGCTAAAAATTCTATTTTGTTTAATACACGCCAAAGGACCAGTCCCAACAATTCTTAAACATACTTTATCTGATATGATAATAACATGCTAATTAAACTAATAAAGATGTTATCTACTTTTACTTTGCCAATTACTAATTACACAAAAGAAAAATTTACAAAACTGAACCAATGGCATGTTCTTCATCTGATACAAGATTTGGCTATCAAATCTTCCTTCGTGAAAGCTGAGTGAGAGATAAGGTATGTGATTTCTTCATCTTTGATTGGTATCTTTGATGGGCAACATCTTTCAAGCCTCTCACATCATATTCAACTACAAATTTCAAATGCATTGCATTTTATTTGATCATGAATGCTCACTAAAATGACTGCATTCTACTGGTGTCGTGCCCTAGCCTGTGCTTTATCTCCATTATTTGATGTTATTGGTGCTTGTGCTCAAGGATATCAATTCACTATTTTGAAATGTTTGGATTGTTTTGGTCATGACTATTCCTATACACAGTCAGGAAATGTAACTGTCTAATGATTATATGTAATGTTGAATGGATTAAATGCTTTATTCTTGGTAGAAGTGAATGGAAGGAATAGTGTTGGTGTTAGGTTTCAATTATTATTGAGTTTAATGGTTTCCAAGATATGTTGAGGATTTTTCTCCTTGTTTAATGTTAATTGTTCCTGCACAATCCACTCATACAACAGTGAAATGCTATGTGATTGACAATTTCATACAACTGGTTCAGTTTTGTATATTTTTTTCCGTGTTAATTTTTTTTTCTACTTTTTCCATTTGATAACCATAGTCAACATTTTAAAATAGTGAATTGATATCCTTGAGCACAAGCACCAATAATATCAAATAATGGAGATAAAGCATGGGCTAGCTAGTAGATTAAAACTGAACCAATGACATGTTTACAACAAAGAAATAGAATGATAATAATATGCTGAAAATTCTATTCTATTTAATACACGCCAAAGGACCAGTCCCAACAATTCTTAAACATACTTTATCTGATATGATGAATTGTTAATAAAGGTCTTTTTCTGTAGACTACTAGAACGAAGGAAGATTTGAGCTACCCAATATTCCTTGTACCGCACAAAAAATTGTGTGATAACTATGTCTACACCAACCTTAATTGTTTAAGAATTCATCATATCAGATAAAGTATGTTTAAGAATTGTTGGGACTAGTCCTTTGGCATACTGGATTTAATTCATAAATGGATTTAATTTTATTTTGTATGAGAAATTTTGGGAGTTGCATGAGAAGTTTTAGTGTCTAAACACTCAAGTAATCCCTCTAACCGATTAGGAGAGGTTGGGGAAGTTGAGAGGAAAGTTTTCAAAAATTCATATTCACTTATTGAATGCTTTGGAGACTACTAGTTTCACTTTCCATGTGTTACCAGTGACTGAGATTCATTAAAGGATACAAAACCCTTCATTTTGGGGTTATTGTGTGTGGATTCAAATGTAGGTTTGATTTGGTTAATGTTTAGAAGAGATCAATAAAGTATTTAAAGACAATATTACATGTTTGGAGAGGTTTGAGAAGTACTTATCATGACTGTACCCTCACAAACAACGGCATAGACTGGTTTTACTAAGTTTCCTTTCTCTATTTTGAGGTTTCCTTTCTCTGTTGTAGGGGTACAGTCAGAGGGTTCATTGACCAAATGATCCTTTGAATGGTTACTATGAATATGAATGATTTGATATAGCATATTGCTCATTTTACTTGAAGTTTGGATAGCTTGTGCAATGGTGAAAGTACTTTTGATCATTTTGGTCATGACTGTTCCTCTACACAGTCAGGAAATGTAACTATCTAATGAATATATGTAATGCTGAATGGATTAAATGCTTTATTCATGGTAGAAGTGAATGGAAGGAATAGTGTTGGTGTTAGGTTTCATTTATTATTGAATTCAATGGTTTCCAAGATGTGTTGAAGATTTGCTCCTTGTTTAATGTTAATTGTTCCTGCACAATCCACTCATACAACAGTGAAGTTACAAAACTGAACCAATGACATGTTTACAACAAAGAAATAGAATGATAATAATATGCTCAAAATTCTATTCTATTTAATACATGCCAAAGGACCAATCCCAACAATTCTTAAACATACTAGTTATCTGATATGATGAATTATTAATAAAGGTCTAATTATGTAGACTGCTAGCACGAAGGAAGATTTGACCTAGCCAAATCTTCCTTGTACCACACAAAAAATGTGTGATAAATATGTCTACTCCAACCTTAATTGTTTAATAATTCATCATATCAGATAAAGTATGTTTAAGAATCGTTAGGAGTTCTATTAGACCTTTGTTGTAAACATGCCATTGGTTTTCAAATGTTTGGATTCATGTTTGTTGATATTACTGGCACGTTTAATGAAGCCATTGTATATTGTTGAGATGCTCACTGAAATGATAGCATTCTACTGGTGTCATGCCCTAGCCCATGCTTTAGCTCCATTATTTGATGTTATTGGTGCTTGTGCTCAAGGATATCCATTTTTTTGAAATGTTGACTGTATAGAAATTGCTACAATAAATTTGGAGTTTTGAGGTATTTTATGTGTCTTTTAATCATTGTGTGAGTTGGTATGGTCTTCAAGACCTCACTGCTTGTAATGAACTATTAGAAGATTGAATCAGTACAAGAATACGAGTATTCTAAGTTTGTTTGAAGATTCTCTACGCAAGTAATCTATATTTTAGTGGTTATCGGTCTAAAACTCATAATTGTAAGATTGGTCTTCCATAATGTTGTGTAACTTACATTCCCGCCAATAGTTTTGAACCTCCAATGGCCCAATCATCCAGACCTTGACTCTCCCCTCAACTAGTGACCCTTGAAAATTAGGTTATCATGCAATCAGTGGGTGATCCTTCATTCTCCTGGTCTGTCCTACATGCAAATATATTGGAAATATACAATACAATGATAACAAGTCTTTTACAATCCCCCTTCCCTCAAGGAACACTATCAACCATCCCTTCCACATAGCATTTCACTATTGTATGAGTGGATTGTGCAAGAACAGTTAACATTAAATAAGGAGCAAAATCCTCAACACATCTTGGAAACCATTGAAATGGCAAGAAATCAGTTTGGAGACGTTTGTTGTAAACATGCCATTGGTTCAGTTTTGTAAATTTTTTTTTTGTGTTAAATGCATTTAAATGGAACATTAAGCATAGTAATAATATGCTTAATCTATTAGTAATTGGTAGATTAAATGCACATAACACCTTTATCAGTTTAGCATGTTATTTATCAGAGAAATCTTCACTGTCCCCCACAGTGAAGACAATGAAGATTGACCTCCTACCCCACAACAAAGAACATTGTAATAAGAATAAGACATAATATAGTGTTAGAATAACCTTTGAACAAAGACATGTAATGCTTATGTTAATGATCTAAAAAACTGTAAATATAGGAATTGAAAAAGAAGATAGTGCCAAGAAACATTTTCACAAATATGAAACATGAGGAAAAGTAATAACATTAACAATGCCAAGATTCACAACATTAAATTTCACTTGCAGATGATTTTTTGTAGTGGGTTGCCCAACATAAAAAATATGTTGAGTTGTAACTAAGAGTGTCATGTAGAATAGACCCTAAACTTTGAAAGCATTCTCCAGCCTGGCAATTCAAAATTCAATCTAGGAAAACATCATTAAGTGAAATAAATTATAGACATCAACATCAACATCATCATAATCATTAGACATAAATTGTAGACATCAACTTCAACATAATCATAATCATTTGGAGGGTACTCATTTTGGATAGTACTATGTTTCTTGAAAGCTTTTGTGATGCTTCTAAGCTTTAAAGATATATTTTATGGCTTAATGATAATATAGATTAGAGTTTTGTTTTCTGATGTAAAATATTTTCTATATAATCATGTAATTTTGTTGATCATTCATGGTCTTGAAGAAACTTTTCTTCTATTTGATGTATCCTAAATTCATAGAGTTCTAGTACAAGTGAATTGGCCAGATTTAATAATTTCCAGAGTTTAAGTTTTGTTTACCTATGTAAGCTTCACATTCATTCTTTGCTTGTTTTGATTCTCAAGTCCTAACGTTGTTTCTCAATGTGATATAGACTAACTACAAGATGGTTCAGTTGGTCCTCTCTTTCTGTTTAATCATTTGTGTTCTTCATGGTGTAAGTGTCAATATGTTATAATCCAACCAGCATGTCATACCCCCACTTCTGACAAACTTCACAGCATGCAAATCACAGCCAAAGACTTGGGTGATCAGCATACACAAACAACAATTACCCTTAGGAAACAATGATCATTAATATTCATTAATGGCGGGTGGCAATTCCTTGTTAATAAAGGCATTGACAACATTCATCATCTTAACCAAGTCATGGGTTATGATCCTTGAAATAACACAATTAGTAAAAGGAAATAACAACATAACATAATTTAGAGTGATGAAGAAGGAAAATTGGAAAAAAAAAAAAATGGAATAATCAGGTTGGAATTGGAGAACAATTCAGAAATAAACCGATGATTGTGGTTCAAATGAAGTTGAACCAAATGTTGATCATGATGGCTATGATCATGATGAAGATGAATATGAATATTAAATCTAAAATATGGCTTATAATTTGAATTTTCATTGTGAATGAAGAAACTATAGATTTAAGTTGACTCATTCTATGTTGTAGTATATTTGTTCCCTAGATCTACCATATTCTATATGTGCAGCCTATAAGGGACATCTTCTGCTCATCCACGTATCAGAGCTTGGTAAGAGTTCTTAGGAGAAAGACAAGATTCAATGGGAGATGGAGAAACCAATTTTAGAATACCACTTGAAGCCTTGCAATGTCGAGAGTGGGATAAAGGCTACACTTGAGACCCTATATAAGGAACAATCTTATTGAGCTTCATTCTATTTCGAGAATAGTTTTATATTCTGTACTAAATAGGGCCAACCACATGAAGGTGGAAGCTCATTTGGCCCCACCCACCTAACATCACTCTAAATTCCCCGTTAACATCTAACATTCATTCATTATTTCATCCATTAATAAAATGTAACATTCATTAATTATCACACGATAACATTCATTAACACATTATAAAATTTATGAACATTCAATACCACATAATTAAATTCATTGGCATATAAAACTCATTCATTATCAATTAAGGTGCATAGATGACAATCATTTCTTTTTTTTCTTTTGATTTCTAGTTTTTAAGAAGTAATCACTAAGAGGATCATCAATATCATCATTATCATGTCCCCTCTCATTAGATCTCAATGTACACCTAGTTCTATGTTGCTGCAAAGGGGGCTCATCTGCAATAACATATAAAAGGGTTAAATTAAAAACATTTTTTTATAATTTAAAAAATTAAAAACATTTTAAAGTATTTTAGTACTTTAAAGGTCATAATCATATAGCTCTTTACCTGATCTAGTCACATCATCAACATCAAGGTCAGTTTGTCTGGCCTCAGCCTCAACCTCAACCTACTCATTAACAACAGCCTCTACACTCTCTACAGTTGCAATACAAATTGTTACATTAATCCAAACACCAATTGCAATTAAATTTTTTTACTACACCAATCAATTTAAGATGTTTACTTGTATTACTCTAATGCACATCCTCATTGTCATCAACACGCATAGGTTCTGTACAGCCAAAATCGGCAGGTTGCATTTCAATTTCATACGCATTCATGTTATCATTATTTTCTTACTTAAAAAAAAATTACTCACTTTATGTTGGAACTTAACATCAAATAAACTAATTGGTAAATAATTAAATTTGAAATATCATCTATTTAGCTTACTTATCGTGATAGATCCATCATTAGAACCTTGTGCACTTCTTAGTCTTTCAGCCACAACTTTATAGCCTTGTTGGAAGCCAATTCTCTTGTCCTATTCTGTGAGACTTATATTGAACTCTGTGCCCTGCATTTTTGCTTGGTATCGTCAAATTTTATTTTATTGTTTCATAAAAAATAAAAAAATTAAATTATAAATAAATATTATAAAGATCAAAGTATTATTTTAAGTGTTAAAAGCCATCTACAGATTGTATTTTTTCTCATTTAATTTTGACAATATTACCACTTACAACTCGTGCAGCAAGTTTGGAATAACCGCCAGAGCCTAGCTTGTGTTGCCCATGCTTTTGTAGTCTTGCCTTTGTTTCCTTTGATGTGTCAGGCAATCTATGAAGAGATTGAAATATATTAGTTCATATAAATATGAAGATTATTTAGTACACAATTACATTCTTAATATTATCACATACCTTCTTCTATTCTCTGGTGGTGTATTTCCTTTTTTTATTTCAATTTTCTCATTCGCATCCAGAATAAGAGATTTCCACTCTAAATCAGGAATGAGAGGCACTAGTAATTTAGGTTTTTGGTTAATGTACACCTGTACTGGTCCCTAATATACCTCAAACATAACCTGGCTTTTTGAAGGAGTATACCCTTCTCAAATGCGCAAGGTCCAAAAAAGTTTAACTTTTGATTTTGGGTTTTCCACCTTTTAAGAAAAAAAACAATGTTAGATTCAAAAATGAAGTGAAATTACCATTTATATAGTTTAAGAAATGGATGTAATGATAACTATCTCTAGCAATGATATGAAATCAAAATAATGGATTGGGGTTTTAGTTCGGATATGATGTTCCACCCTGTATAGATGGTGGGCCCGAATATCCGCAAACACTCGTCACTAAGTTTACCATAAAAAACATCATTCCCTGCAAAATAATCATGGGATCATTAGTCAAAGGAAATAATAGTATAAAATAAGAATACAATAGATGTAAGCTTCTTATATTGAATGCAAGATGTAATTAACATATGATTGTATAGTAAAAGAAAGGTCCAATCTTTAAAGTACTTGGAAGTTTTCCTATATTCAAAGGAACTCCTTCATCGCTCACAAGAAATATGCAATCCTTCACTATTCCCATACTAGGAATACTAGTGTATCCAAGAAAATCACCATCAAGTGTTGTATCCCCTGTTGCATAAATTGAATCCATTATGAAATGGCCATAAGAAAGAACACTTCAAGGGAAATAAACATATATATAATGACAGAGAAAATTAAATCTGTGTACGAGTAGGTGGTGTCATGGTGTATGTGGCCATGCTATGTGTTGTTGACATTGCAGGACATAATACATCTGAGCCTACCATTGTATGAGGTGGCGATAGTAAATGATCATTGACGCGTGCTAAAGAATAAGATTGTTAGAGCATAATAAAAGAATTGATTAGCATGGACGATATTGTTAAAGAGTAAAAAAAATATAGTCCAACTTGTGATCTACTTGAATGAGCTACAGTACCCTCATCATGGCCGTGAGGATCAAAATTATGCAAAAAAAGCTATAAAAGCAACACATCCGCTTATTTTTTAATGACAAAAGAATAGTATAACATAAAAATTATTATTGAAATTTTTTTATAATTAAAAATTACATTAATACTTACTTTGTAATTTTGAGATAGGTGCATCAGTTTAGTTGCCCTCTTTTGTGACTCAGGAGTCAGAGGAAATATAGATGCCAATTCAGCCATTCTATTTCCAATTTTGTGGAGGCATTTTTTAATTGCAGAGGTCAGGTCATCACAAGTAGTGAAATCAACAACTAGGTCCTTGTCAAAGGACTCCTCTTCAGGGACTGTGGGTTCCTTTCCCTTTCTCTGCTGACCACTTGTCTGTGACAACAATATTACTAACACTATTAGAATTAATCTGAAACAATGATGAAAAGAATATAATAAAAACTTTATTTAACATTTGTCTTCTATCTAATTTGTAGTACAATATTAAAGAGGTTTACCTACTGGGAAGAAGTGCATGCAGGATCATCATTGTCCCCTCTACGTGGTTGCTCCATATTGTGGCCCTATGTTATTATTTAAAGTTAACCAATAATTAGAAAGGACTAGATTAATAAATTTAATTAGAAGATGATGATGGAGATGAGGTGGATGGTGAGGAGACTCTCTAAATGTGGCTGGAAAAAAAACTAAATTATGTAATGGTACATAGTATGTACCTGCACCCCAATGATAGTGACATCATTTGTATCTATGCGATTCAAATTGTAATCAATAAGCGGCTCTTTCCCTGCACTTATTGATTTTATCGCACATACAAATACATGATTTCCCTCACACGCCTCAAATATGCAATTGGGTTGCTTAATAATTGACAGAGGTCGCGTGCTATTTATAAAACCTACAATATTCCCTGATTCTTTATTCCTTTCGTCAATGTATATAGCCACTCTTTTACTTTGCTCATTATCTTTTTGTTGAATATAATTTTCCGAGAGTGCATACCTACGCATACTTTTTTTATATTGAGAAATTCACATCCAACTTTTGTAATCGTAACAAGGTCAAACATACTCCATCAATTCAACAACTTTGTTGTAAGAGACCTTTATGCCATCCATGGAAAATAGGCCCAAACCATGTATTGACGATGGTGCAATAAGATAAATCTTGCCTTTAACACTAAAATCAGTGTTTATTGGAGGAAGTTCCTTGGGGACCCATTGTTTCTATAGATTTTGGTACCTAGAGGGCACCTTGATACCACCTTTTCTCTCATCATCATAACAACATGACCCCCCTTGAGCAAGGAAAAATTTCATGCGTTTATTGAATTTTCTTCTAGTCTTTTGACCTCTAGTTGATCTTTCTAATTCAGACATACTACACGACTCACTTTCTTCGCTTGGGGAAGACACATCTGAAAAATACCTATTTGTTGCTACCTGCACTCCATCAATTGAGCAAGATAGCAAGTAATGCGAGATATTTTCCAAATTTTGAAATACATTAATCTTTATAGGGTGTATTGACTTATACTTGTCGATCCATGAGACTGTGTGGGATTCTTGTGAAAGGGGTCTGGGTACCTACATATTGAATTCAATTATCTAATGTTAGCAAAAAAAATTCATGATACATATGCTCAAAACCACATAGTAAGTACATTAAAAACCATAAGCATCCCATATGAATTAAAAACACTAAAAGGTACATCATGAATTAATTAGATTAAGCATTGATCGCATAACTGCACATCTCTATCAAGAAATCAATATTAAATAGATTAAGTAGTGATCATGTAACTATACATTTCATTCATGTCATTCATCTTATTCTTCATCCAACTCATCACCATGATCATCGTTGTCATCAACATCATCACCACCACCGTCATTGTCATCGTCTTCATCATCATTGTCATCATCAACATCAGCATCATCATTATCATCAATAGCATCATCATCATCATCATCATCATTAGGAGCATCATCATCATCATCTTCTTCTTCTTCTTCAAGAAAAGTTGCATCAGGAACATCATCGACTAACTATTGTTCATGATCATCATCTACATCATCTTCTATTTGTTCACAATCTTCTTCTTCCATTGCATTATACCTCATTGACCTTCCTCTTGGATCATGTCTAACAACAAATGACCAACCCGATTTATGTGGAACCTCTAAGTAAAATACCTGCTCACATTGGCTTGGAAGAACATAGGGCTCATCCCCAACTGGCTCAAACTACCTTGTATTAATCATTGGAAATCTACTATCATGTTCAATAATAGTTCTATCAGGATCTTTTTGATTAAGTCGTAGCCTGTACCATCTGACAATGAAGATAACTAATCTGAAAGAATTAAAGTCACACTCAAGTATATCATCCAAAATGTCATAGTATCAATTTTTAGACTCTCAAGGATGTAAGTCATTTCTAGATGAAATATTAGTCACCTGAAAGACTGCACTTATCCCAAAATCACAAGTTTTCTTTGTGTTATCCAACTTTTTGATGCGAAATTTATGACCATTGCAAAACATAGCCTTCTGGTGTTTGACCTAGAAAAATATGTCAAACATGTATAAATTAATGCATCAAGAGTTCATAAATGTATGAGTGATTAACAAATTTATACGTACCTAGAAATCTCTTAAACCATGTGCTAAATCTATTTCCCTTTGCATAAAATTTGGATCTTTGTTACGATGAGCTTCATTAACCAATGAAGAAACAACTTTCCATGTTAATGTGCGACCTAAATGATGACATCATTCAATACATACCATCAGCCAATCTTGATTGTTTGCAATATACAAATGTATTGCATCCCACTCTCGAGCAGATGTACAAAAAATAAATAGATGACTTACAAATGATTAATTTTGAAGATTAAGAATTAATTAACAGCTGCAATAACATCTTATAATTTATTACCTCTCACTTCCTCATTCTACCTTTCCCCACCAAGTAATCCCCTTCAAATTTTCTAATGGTGTCGAGATCCCAAATGTGATCTATGTGGATCTTTGCTGCAAGCTTAGGAAGATATTTAGTAACGTACACCATAGTTTGGTATACCATAGAACCCTTAAGACATTCTCTTTGCCAAACCAAAGCCTTCAAAAATTTCAGGTGCCTCTCAACCATCCACATTGACCGAGTGTGTACGGGTCCACACATTTCAATCTCCTCAACTTGGTGTATGAGGTAGTGTTCGTGTGCATTGAAAAAGGTTGAAGGTAGACACTTTTGCATTTCACACATTAGATGAGGAATTCTTCTCTTCCAATATTTTAAATCTGCTTTATAGATTTCTTTAGATGACAACCACCTACAAGATATTCAAGACACAAAAATATATAAACATGAGACTTTATAATATATACAAAAAATTGAACAGATATCATTGCTTACCTCATGTATTTTCCAAAATCATATATCAGTTGTTTGTAGTTATTGTCAAAGTTCTTTAGGAGAGATAGGGGTAGCACGTACTGCAACAATTATAAAAATAATCATGTCATTCTTTTCTCATATAATACAATGAGAAGTACATGTAGTTTACAATTATATTGTAAATAAAAAAGAACATGACTTACCTTGATGAAGGTATGCCAATCATGCATTTTCAACCCTGGCCCAAATACATTTTTCTTTGATATGGTACTGCTTATGTTTGCAGCAAATCCTGTGGGAAATCAAATTTTTTGTATGACTTCTTTTATGGCATCACTTTGTTGTTCTGTTGATAACCAAGGAAGGGCACTTATATTAATCCATTCTCCATTTCTATTTGATTCAATGAAATGTTTCATTGTATGATTGGATTCATGAATGTCGCTACAAATTTTGACAATTTTTTTTGTCACGCTTTCCATCCAATATCTTCCACAATGTCTCTGTTACATTCTTTACAATATGCATAGTATCAAACAAATACATAATTTGCAACTTCTCGTAGTAGGGAAACCTAATAAATTGTATGGGATAACTTTTTAGTCCCTTTGGAAGGGCTCAGTAGTGTTTCCTTGATGACATTCATGATCATCGATCACATAATCAGCAAACAAAACACAATATAAATATGCAAATTCCAAACAAAAACCATTAGGTAGAATAGTAGTACCTTGACGATTAATTCTATTATATTCCAACTTCCATAGGTGAGGTGTCATTCTTTGTGGCTTAGATGTAGTCTCTGTTGGAAAGTTGGCTATACTAGTGTATATGACTTAATATAGTGTTGTCATTATGTCAACAAAGGAATATGGAAAAGTTTCTAACTATTCCTTAATACAAAAACTTTTGTCTTCTATACATTTCTATACATAAACTTATATCTCCCTATACATATTATGATCCATATTCTATACACAACTCCCCCTTTGACATTAATGACAAAGGTGCTTCAAAACTATATCTACACATACTTACTGAGGGAAAACATCCAGATATGCTATCTTTAGGTTTTGGATCTCCATCTTCCAGAATGTTATCAGGGAATTAACAATTTGTAGATGGGCACAAAGTGCATACTGCAGCTTCTCCATCTTCTCCAAATTAGTGCTGGGACCATGATCATATGTTATCATTGTGGTGTCTATGTCCTTGATATTCTGATTGAGTATATCTAATGAGGGCGCAAGAGCATTCCTAAGCTGTGTTTGTCTTGCCCTAATCTCTGACATTTCTTTTTCTACCTTCTCAATCTTATCTATTTTCCCTTGGTAGACATTATTACACATGTGTACATCGGTGGATGTATCTTTCATTGAACTCTTGACTTGCTCTATCATAGTTTCTACCTCTTGTATTTTCTTGAAATGGGCATCAGTAAGTTTGTCCTGATCCATGTAGTCAGCATTGACTTTTCTTCGTTGATCTGCAAACTCTTTTAAGGATGCTTGACCAGTCTTGAGTGAGCTCGATTCAAGTGAAAAGTTTCTCATTAATTCACTTAACCTCTTCTTCAAGTACTTCTCTTTTGCAACTAGGGATGCAGATTCTTCTAGGCTTGAGAAATTACTTTTGAAATGTAAAATCATTGTACTCACATCATCAATAGAGTGTATCTTTGACACTTTCTTGTCTTCTGGCAATAAATTGTTCAAAATGTTTACTGATTCTACCAGGAGTGGATTCCTCATTACTCATTTTTCCTTGGCCTTCTCCATGGCTAGGATGCTGAATTTTATCATATCTTCTTCTCCCCAAGAGTCCAAACTGGTTGTGTCAGGTGTCAAACTTGAAAAAAATGCCACTGAGGGTGATGGATTTACCTCTTGTTTTACATTTATTTGCATTCCACATTTCTTTTTTTCTATTTCTTCTCTCTTTTCTTCTTCTTTCTTTTCTTCTTCTTTTTCTATTTCTTTTTCTTTCTTTTCTTCTTCTTTTTCTATTTCTTTTTCTTGTTTTTCTTCTTCTATTTTTGATATGTCTTCAATCATCACTTATTGTGGATTAGTATCAGAGCCAAGTGCCTTGGAGAGAAATTTTAATAGCTTGAGGTTGATCAGATGGAGTTCTTTAGAAAATAAAGTCCTAAGTTTGATGGAGAGAATTATCTTGATTGCAAGAACAAGATGGTAACACATTTACAGTGTATAGATTTTGAAATTTTTGATGTGACTATCAAAAATGTTAAGATTCCCACTCTTGAAGATCTTTAAAATGAAGATATTATTGGAAAGCAGAAGGAGATATTTCATTAGAATGTTATAGCAAAGGAAGCCCTCATCAGCGCACTATCAGATGGTGACTTCTCAGAGATAAAGAAAGTTGACACAGCTTACAAGATATGGAAGCACCTAGAAGACATGTTTGAAGGAGATATATAAGCCAAGAATGCATGCAGAAAGACATGGAAGAAAAGATACAATCAATTGGAGATGTTACCTAATGAAGACATCAGAGCCTACAATCAAAGGATTAATGAAGTAGTTGTTGGAATCAGAAACAATGATGGAGAGATCTCGAAGGAAGACATTATGGATAAGTTGACAACTACTCTTATAGATGATTATGCATTAAAGATTAACATCCTTGAGGAGACCATGCAGCTTACAAAAAACTTCAAAAGGGAGACCTTGATTAGCAAAATTTCATCTTTTGAGATTTCAAATTTGAAGAAAGAGCCTAAAAGTGAGACAGCCTTCAAAGCATCAGTCCATGGTAAGAAATCTTCAACCACCTCTAGTAATTTTGATGATGAAGATGAAGACAAAGAGATAGATGATATTATTGCTATGATTTCTAAGAAAGAAAGAAAATGAAAAGGAAATTATGAAGGTTAGTTACCTTTCAAATGTTTCTCATGTAATAAGATTGGTCATTTTGCATCTAAGTGTCCTACAAGAGTTAAGAAGATCAGTAATGAATACAAGCCTAAGTATAGAAAACAATGTTATATTGCTAAAGGAGTTTCAGATGATGATTCAATTGAAGAAGAGATTGGATTCGTAGCTATTGAAGAAATGAAGAAAATGTGTGATGAAATGGATCTTGAAGATGAGAAGAAAGAACTAGCAGGGTAAGTGCACAAAGATGGGGGACCAAAAAGATGCCACTTTTCTTTTTGGTCCCCTATCACAAATAGTGTGTACGCACTAAAGGGCATGCGCGCTATATCACACACGCCCTATGGCTTGGGTTTCCCAAGCCTTAGGCTTGGGAAATCCAAACCAAAGCATGTACATGCAATAGGGCACACACGCTTTGAAAAAGTGTTTTTCAAAGCGCGTGTGCCCTATTGCGGGCACACGCTTTGTAAAAACCCTATATAGCCAAATCCATGGGTTGGAAAGCTTATTTTTTTTTCCTCTAACCCACGTTTTCAGCTAAGAAGGGCTTCCCAAGCGCGCGCACTATTCTTTTGGCTTGTGCATCCATCGTTTTCCTTCATTCATCCATCAAATGGCTCCACGACATCATCAAGTTTGATCTGGAAGAAGAGGTAAGTGTTTTTATAGCCCATGCCTCGTATTTGTTTTAAAATTTTAGCTTTGTTGCAATTTGTTTTGTTAAAATTTGTTTTTGTTTAAATTTTTTGTTTAATGGAGATTTTGAAATCTAGTTTTTTTAATTGTTAGGAAGAAACAATCTCCATCAACCAAACTCTCCACCAAACCCTCTGTCTCCTCATGAACCAAATGAAGAACCGAATGAAGAAAAAAATGAAGAAAATGAACCTCAATTGCCTCCACCAATCGAGAAACCTCCTCTTGGAATACAACAAAATTTGATGAACCAAATTGAAAGAGGGAAAAAAGAATTAGAATCTTTAATTAGTAGGTTAAAAGATTCTACTGGTACAAATCCCGGAAGGGAAAGACTTGCAAAATCATTGGAAGCAATCTTGACCCATGTAAGCTTGGTTAGTGGGAAAATTAATTTATGGTGGGATAAAAGAGAAGAACAAAAATAATATTATGCAAATAAAATATCTTATGCGGACATAAAAAAGAAAAAAATCACAAAAGATGACATTTGCAAGCTATTTAAAAAAACATGGGACACAGATACTCTTAGAACTACAACAAAGAGGTTCCCAATTCATTGGTGCTTAAATGAAAACATAAAAAACAATTTTTGGGACAGATTCTGGATGGTCTTTGATTTTCCTTCTTGTAACAATCATGAGGTTCATATATATTTCTTGAGGAAAATCTATTGTGAGTTTGTAATCAAGGAGGTGCCAAATTATTTTGACATTCTAGATTCTCAGGGTAGAGGAGGGGGGTCATCATTTGATCAAGTGGAGGCACATCATGACCCTAATGCACCTAGGGCTCCTATTGGCAAGCCACAGGTGGATCATATTACTATTCCTTCCATTGTGAAGGAACATGTAGAGGCAGACACACTAGGCATGATTAGTGCTCTGACATATACTCTCATTCAATGTGCCAATCCTTTAGTTGAGGGTGACCATGGTCAATCCTCAAGGGGGCATATTTTTTGGTCATGTGGATCCTTGTGCACATTTGGTACTGGTGAGAGAGAGGAAGAGGATCTTGGAATGATGACTGATAGCTTTCTAAATATGACATTTGGCATTAACACACAGGTGAATATTTTCGAGCTCATTAAATTGCTTTGATCATATTTCATTTATAAAAGAATAACTAATTAATTTAGTATCTATTGATTATGATGAAAATTCAAGGCAAGAGTGTCAATGGCTGTGGCAGTGGAAGTGGCAACGATCCTCATGTCCCCTTCTACGCATTATTGTCAGTTCCACAAGTATGTCTCGAATAAAACATTTTAATTAACATATTTGATTATTATGTAATTATATGAATAATTGTATCATAACTTATTATGCATGTGCATTAGGCTTTCACTAGTGGACCATCGACGTTCACAATAGATAGTGAAGGGCATCGTGCCACTCTCCTTGAGGTATCTTTATTTGTATGTTAATTTGATTTACTTGATTATATTTAATTAATAAATGAATGAATGACTAAATTACTAGACAAATTATGATCAAAATCCAAAGGCATGATGATCACATTCTTTCTCCTAGCTTTGTGACGTCACCATTGAGTCCACAGGTATATATGTAATAATTCATTATAATTAACATGTTAGTAGTACGTTCTTATATGAATGGTTATCTTATAATTTTCCATGTACATGTGCAGTAGTTTAATGTGGGAGCTTCGACATCGACACCGCACACTGGAGGACGTGGTGAAACCTTCACGGAGGTATCATTTACTCATTAGTAGGGTTGTAAAAAATATATATGTAATCTTGATAACTACATAATACTTTTTTTGTTTCATATTATTAACGTCAGAGACTCCTCCTATCTACGATACTTTGGATTGTGGAGTAGCTGCAGCAGTAGCTAGTTCTGAAGCACTAACTGAGGTATGAAAGAGATCAGTTAACTTTAATTATTATTTTAATAGTTTGTATTGAATTTTATAATGATATTCATGTATGTATTTTAATAATTATTTTGATCATTGTTGTAGGGACTTATTACTCCAGATCACCAGCATGCACCTTCGGTGCATGAACATAGTGACTATTTGCTAGTGGTAAGTGAATATTCAATTTTATGTCATTGTATAATTCAATTTTGATGTATATTAGTTATTGATGCTTAATTTTTTTTTATCAGCTCAAGCTACAAAAGAGTCTAGATAGGAGGACGAGTGAGCGCACTCAAAAGACTACAACATCCACTGCATCTCCATCGATGTGATGATCGAAGACAACTCGAGATTTGTTTTCTTCCCCTGGCGGGAAAGGACTAGATTAGAGATATGGATTGTATGCCTATATGGCATTAGTGGACATATTTTTTGTATATTGTATAAGTGATACATTGTACATCCATTTGGCTTTGAGGATGCCAGTTTAACTATACTAATTATATTCAATGTATGACATTACTGGACATATATATTTGGCTTCATGCCCTATGAATATATATTTTTTATGTTTTAGGTATGCAATTCATGTGTTTGGTGTATTGATGTATACTAATTTATGTTTATGTGGATGTCTTATTCTTTTTAAATTTCCCATGCCTTATAGTTATGCTTGTATGTTTATTGATGTATGTTTAACTTGTTGATTGTGCTACAAATGCTAGTCACTGTCCTCAATAACATTCTATTCCTTGACTGTAATAATAAAAAAAATTAATAAAATGAATGCAAAAATGTATAAATACAATATAAGGCAATATTTATATGTCACAACCTATCCAAGATCACATGGAATCAAATATTTATATTCATTAGTGTGTTCCCTATTCCATAGGACAGTCACAATATAAAGACATAACCTCAAATAGGTGAGGCAGCATATGGCAAGGTTGTCGTCTATTGACCCCAAAACCAAGCCTATTTTGATCTGTGGGCACACTAATGTTGGCAAGAGTTCTTTTATTAATAAGATTACTATGACGCATGTGGATGTGCAACCTTATGCTTTTATAAACTAACTTCTAATTGTCCCCTAACTGACTGATTGTTAATGACAAACACTAGAATACATATTTGTACTCATCCTGTTGCTCACCCCGGAGTTGTCAGTGGCATTCGAATGACTTTGTGTGCCAAAAAAGGTTTCCAGTAGCATTTATCTGACCATTAAAATTTGTTTGAACAAACGGTTCGATGCTACGATCGACGATTTGAAAGATACGTAATGTTGGTTGTTTGAACTGAGGAACACTATGCATTCTGACATCAACCAAGAATGTGTTGCCAAATATAAATGAACTTGAATATTTGAAAAATGAGATAGGATTTTATAGACCTCAGCAACACGGTCCCACAACAACTGATAGATCAATGCTACCTCGCATGAGCTCTGAGATATGACCTAGCAAAGATCATTGATTTCATGCTTAAGTGACCTTGAGGGACACTTCAACTCATAGTCGTCGGTAGGGTTCGAATGACTATGTGTGGCAAATAAGGTTTCCACTAGCATTTATCCAGCCATTCAGAGTGATTGGAATAGATGGTTCATTTCTATGACCGATGGTTTGAAAGATACGTAATGTTGGCCGTTTGAACTGAGGAACACTGTGCATTTTGACATCAACCGAGAATGTGTTACCAAATATAAATGAAGTTGAATCTCTGAAAATCATGATAGGATTTTGTAGGGCTCAGTAACATGGTCTCGTAGCACCTAACGGATTGATTCTACCTTGCACGAGCTCTGAGATATGACCCTGCAAAGATCATTGATTTCATGCTTAAGCGACCTTGAGGGACACTTCACCTCGGAGTTGTCAGCAGCGTTCAAACGATTGTGTTTGGTGAATGAGGTTTCCACTAGCATTTATCCAGCCATTCAGAGCTATTAGAATAGATGGTTCATTGCTATGACCAATGGTTTGAAAGATACGCAATGTTGGTCGTTTGAACTGAGGAACACTGTGTGTTCTGACATCAACCGAGAATGTGTTGCCAAATATAAATGAACTTGAATCTCTAAAAACTGAGATAGGCTTTTGTAGGTCTCGGCAACACAGCCATGTAGCACCTAATGAATTGATGCTACCTCACATGAGCTCTGAGATATGACCCAGCAAAGATCACTGATTTCATTCTTAAGCAACCTTGAGGGATACTTCAGCTCAGAGTTGTCAGCAGGGTTCAAATGACTGTGCGTGGTGAATGAGGTTGGCACTAGGGTTTCTCTAGCCATTTGGAGCTATTGGAATAGATGGTTCATTGCTACAACCGATGATTTGAAAGATACACAATGTTGGTTGTTTGAATTGAGGAACACTGTGCATTCTAACATCGACTGAGAATGTGTTGCCAAATATAAACAAAGTTGAATCTCTAAAAACTGAGATAGGCTTTTGTAGGCCTCAGCAACACGGTCCTGTAGCACTTGAAAAATTGATTCTATCTTGCATGAGCTCTGAGATATGACCATGAAAAGATCACTAATTTCATGCTTAAGCGACCTTGAGGGACACTTCACCTTGGAGTTGTCGGCGGGGTTCGAACAATTGTGAATGGTGAAAGAGGTTTCCACTAGGGTTTACTCAGCCATTCACAACTATTGGAATAGATAGTTCATTGCTATGACCGATGGTTTGAAAGATATGCAACTTTGGCTGTTTGAATTGAGGAACACTGTGCGTTTTGACATTGACCGAGAATGTGTTGCCAAATGTAAAAAAAGTTGAATCTCTAAAAATTGAGATAGGCTTTTGTAGGTCTCAAAAACATGGTCCCATAGCACTTAATGGATCGATCCTACCTCACACAAGCTCCAAGATATGACCCCAAAATGATCGCTTATTTCATGCGTAAGTGACCTTGAGGGACACTTCACCTCAGAGTCATCGGCGGGGTTCAAATGACTATGCGTGGTGAATGAGGTTTCCACTAGGGTTTACCCAGCCATTTAGAGCTGTTGGAATAGATGGTTCATTGCTATGACTGATGGTTTGAAAGATATGCAATGTTGGTCGTTTGAACTGAGGAACATTGTGTGTTCTAACATTGATCGAGAATGTGTTGCCAAATATAAATGAAGTTGAATCTCTGAAAACTGAGAAAGGATTTTTTAGGCCTCAGCAACACAGCCCCATAGCACCTAATGGATCAATTCTACCTTGCACGATCTCTGAGATATGACCCCACAAAGATTGTCGATTTCATGCTTAAGTGACCTTGAGGGACACTTAACCTCGGAGTCGTCGGCGGGGTTCGAAAAACTGTGCATGGTGAATGAGCTTGCCACTAGGGTTTACCTAGCCATTCAGAGGTATTGGAATAGATGCTTCATTGCTACAATCAATGGTTTGAAAGATATGCAACTTTGGTCGTTCGAACTGAGGAACACTATGTGTTCTGACATCAACTGAGAATGTGTTGCCAAATGTAAATGAATTTGAATCTCTGAAAATTGAGATAGGATTTTGTAGGCCTCGATAACATAGTCTAGTAGCACCTAACAGATTGATTCTACCATGCACAAGCTCCAAGATATGACCCCGCAAAGATTTCTGATTTCATGCTTAAGCAACCTTGAGGGACACTTCCACTCTTTGACGCCTTCCCAGGGCTCTCATTAGAGACTTTCTACTTATTTTCAATGTTTTGCTTGTCTTTCTAATGATTAGAGACTTCTTCATTTGAGTGCTTACTATCATTGATGTAAGTACACATCGTGTGACATTACTATCTTTCGTGCGTGATGTAGAACCCACACTCTCATATGTAGTCATTAGATTCTTTACAATAGATTTTTCACTAGACTCGTCCATCGTTCTTAGCCCAAGAATCTTCATGATGGGCCTAAATTTCAGATTTCTCATCATTTCAACAAATAGTTGACATCTTCCTGTCATGTTTAAATTCTCAAAAAATGATCTCCAAATACGATTAGCATTCCTTTGACAAGTACGCTTGGGAATCTTGTTAGGCATTACTTGCAAAATGTTAGTATCAATATCAATCAAATATTTTGGCTTTCTATAAATAATTCTAGGAGAATCAAAAATATTATGTGTGAATTGCGTACCATATTGAGTGCCTTCAGTATGAGACGATGTTGTGCCTACACCTTGGGATGTAGATAGTGGTGTGTCTTCAACATGAGACAATTGTGTACCTCCACTTTGGGATGTAGACAATGATGTGCCTTCAACATGATACAAGGGTGTGCCCACACCTTCAAAAGTAGACAATGGCGTTCCTTCAACATGATACATTGGTGTGCCTCCACCTTCAGAAGTAGACAATGGTGTGCCTTCAACATGATACATTGGTGTGCCGCCAACATTGGATGATGATGTCTCTTGAACTTGGGAACTCATAGATGATGTCCATGCATCTTCATAATTCAATTGTCTCATTGCACGCAAGTTTCTCATTTGTTGTCTTTTTGTTTCCAATTCCAATTCTCTCTTACTTTGTATTGATGTTTCATGTTCCTCATCCAAAGAAAAATATTCTTCTATGGTATCTAATTTTTTGTGTTCATGAAGTTGTCTCATTCTTTCCCTGTTCTTCTCTTTGTCCCTTTCATGCTCTTCTGGTGTTAAATTCTTTGCTTGTTTCCTTGGCATGATGATGATATCTACATATGAATTGATTACAGTTTTAAAAATATAATATAAGTGTAAAATAATAAGTCAAATTATAATATAAACCTCTTACAATATGACAAATTATAATATAAATTTATTACAATTATATCAAATTATGCATTGAACAAGTCTATATCATACCAATTATAAACCAAAACACTCTTTATTCACATTTGACATGTGTAAAAAACTAAAAAACTTACCTCAATCGATAAATTTTGGTGATAATGATTGACTTTCACAATTCGATGTTGATTTTTAAACAAAAATATGGTGCAAATTGATAGAATATGCTTCTTTGTCACTATCAACACCATGAAAAGTGAATATTTATCAGATAACATGCAAAACTCAGATAGCAATAGAAAAAGTGGGCCTCTTTCATGAGATCCTTGGCAAATAAGACCGTTTCTTTTATTTTTGCATAGCGCGAGCATGCTATAGTGCACTCGTGCTATGAAAAACTAAAAAGTGTTACAAATAGTATTAAATAGGGCATGCACGCTATGTAAAACATGAAAAAGGGAAAATATAAAGGGTATGGGGGAGGGAGAGAGAGAAAGAGAGAGAGTAGGAGAGAAGGGGAAAGGGAGAGATAATGGAGAGTAGGAGAGAAGGGGAAGGAGAGATAGAGAAGGGGAAAGGGAGAGAGAGAGAGAGAGAGAGAGTATCTCTGGCATCGTGGGTAGCAGAGAACTAGTGTAAGTCTCCTAGGTCAAACCATTGGTTTGGGAATATACTAAGAATGAGACATACTACTGGAAGTTGATTACTTCTTATCTCTACACCAATTTAGATTTTTGAATCTACTATCATCAAGAGAAGATCAATTCATCTATATATCAAACATCCCTTTCATTCTCGGATAGGAGAAAAAAATCTCATTTGAGAACATAATTTTAGGATATCACTCTCCAAATGGTTTTGGACAGTAACATTTGTACTTCCTCTTCACAAATATTTCTTCCCTCATCTTGCTACCTATTGATATCGACAAAGTGAATCTAGGCATTTCTGCTATGTAATGGGAGAAAAATGGTTTCCTAATTGATATGTTTCTAAATAATACATGCAAGAACCTTTTCTTTGATATTGCTCACTAACCCTTTACAACAGAAAATGTTTACAAAAATTGACATGTACTTGCATGAGGACGTTATATATTACATAAATCCTTCACAGAAGCAATTGGCAAACCGCTCAAAAAGTAGTAATTGATAGCAAGTGGGATAATGCAGATGCTTTAATAAACCACTATCTTCCTTACTCAAGCAACATATGGTTCATCTGCTCGACTGGGACATGTTTAGGAACATACAGTCTCCATTT
Organism: Chamaecyparis obtusa; assembly: GCA_027943335.1. NCBI lineage: Eukaryota > Viridiplantae > Streptophyta > Pinopsida > Cupressales > Cupressaceae > Chamaecyparis > Chamaecyparis obtusa. The sequence continues at coordinate 97,645 of BSBK01011358.1, forward strand.
AAACCCAAGTCTCTAGAAGCAATTATATTTTTCAGTGGAGGAAATACACCCATTGGATCTACAATAACTTTATGCTCACTGGAATTTCCATTTCTCTTCAATTGGGATACTCTTTCCAAAATTGCATCTACCCTTTTACCAATTTTGGAAATCAATGGGTCTATTTGTGGACCTCCAAGGAGTTGGCCACCTAAATGAGAACACACTTGAGCCTTCAAATGTGTCAAAAGGGATCTTGAGGACTTCCTAGGGGTTCTAGTATGCCTTATCATGTGTTAGGACCCCTAGGAAGTCCCCATGACCCCTTTCAACACATTGGAAGGCTCAAGTTTGTCCTAAGGGGTCCTACAACCCCTTAGGACACACTTGAGTGTTAAAATGTGTCAAAAGGGGTTTTGATGACTACTTAGGGGTCCTAGTACACCTTATCACGCGTTAGGACCCCTAGGAAGTCCTCATGACCCCTTTCAACACATTGGAACCCTCAAGTGTGTCCTAAGGGGTCATACAACCCCTTAGGACACACTTGAGCCTTCAAATGTGTCAAAAGGGGTCATGAGGACTTCCTACCTGGGTCCTAGTATGTTTTATCACACATTAGGACCCCTAGGAAGTCCTCATGACCCCTTCAGACACATTAGAAGGCTCAAGTGTGTCCCTGAATGAAAATGTTTACAAAAACTAGCATGTACTTGCAAGAGGACATTATATATTATAGAAATCCCACAGACAAGCAACTGGCAAGCCGATCAAAAAGTAGTAACAGATAGCAAGTGGGATAATGTAGATGCTTTGATAAACCACTATCTTCTTTACTCAAGCAACATCTGGTTCATCTGCTCGACTGGGGCATGTTTGGGAATGGACATTCTCCATTCAAACTCAAGTCTCTAGAAGTAGTTATATTTGTCAGTGGAGGAGATACACCCATTGGATCTGCAATAACTTTATGCTCACATGAATATCCATTTCTCTTCAATTGGGATACTCTTTCCAAAATTGCATCTACCCTTTTACCAATTTGGGAAATCAATGGGTCTATTTGAGGACCTCTAAGGAGTTGGTAACCTAAACGAGAACACACTCACATGTACTTGTATGAGGACATTATATATTATAGAAATCCTGTACAGAAGTAGTTGGCAAGCCACTCAAAAAGTGTAAGGAAACTCAGGTGTAGAAACAGCTTCCTACACTAATCTCTAAAGGAAAGTATTGTGAAAATTCTTTTAAATCCTTACACTTTCAGATTCGTTAACTACTTTAACAATGATATTGCAACCATAGACCATGCATACAAAAAATAGAGAATGACACAATGATTTACCCTGGGGAAAACCTTTTGGTAAAAACCCCAACACTCCAAAACCTACACAGTGTATTAATCAAAACTATTACAGTTTACAATACACTTGCAATGCAAGTTCTTTCAGAATATTTTCCAACTCTTGAAGACAAATCACGGCAGCATAAAACGTTCCAACAATACACTAACTTCTCCTATCTTTGCAACCCTAAAAAATGCTTATATCATGCGCTTCCCTTTTTAGGGCAACTTCCAAAGATAGTCATATTAGGGTTTTACCATTCTCCAAGAAAATAGGAACCCGAACCCCATGATTGTGGAAGAGTGTATAATACTTAACTTTATCAGTTGCCACATGTCTTCAGCCATCATTGAATCTTCCAGACATAGCTCTTATGTGTCATAGGAATCCGTGATAATTGTTTCAGCCATAATCTCCTTATACACAATTCAAGATGTCGACACATCAAGTGGAGTGACACATCAACATGCCAACTAGACATGTACACTCACACTTAATTACATTATTTGCAAGAAATACATTTTACAAAACAAATAATAAGAATAGGAATTATCCAAGGTTGAGACACCTTATTCCTAAAAAAAAGTAGTAACTGATAGCAAGTGGGATAATGTGGATGCTTTAATAAACCACTATCTTCTTTACTCAAGCAACATCTGGTTCATATGCTCGACTGGGGCATGTTTGGGAGCATACAGTCTCCATTTAAACTCAAGTCTCTGGAAGTAGTTATATTTTTCAGTGGAGGAGATACAACCATTGGATCTTCAATAACTTTATGCTCACTAGAATTTCTATTTCTCTTCAATTGGGATACTCTTTCCAAGATTGCATCTACCCTTTTACAATTTGGGAAATCAATGGGTCTATTTGAGGACCTCCAAGGAGTTGGTCACCTAAACAAGAACCTTGAGATGAATCAAGAACTTCTCTATGAAAGAGATCAGTACCTTCAGAAGCTCTCCACTTGTCAGCTAAATTAAAACCTTGTACCATAGATGGCTGCCCTTTGTTATAAAATGAGGAGTGAGACTGCCTTTCCAAAGGTGCCAATGAACTTACATTTGAGGGATATTGCCCAACATGAGTAACCTAGTTTTCGAATTCTGGTAAATGCAAGGCCATTGAAAAATAGGCATTTCTAATAGAAATATTTGTGGTGCCAAAATGAAGTGAATGACCAAATTCTTTGCCTTCTAATGAACCAATTTGAGGCTTCATTTCACATTGCTCTATGGATAATTCCACAACACTTGTTACTTCTCTATCTGAACTTTTTGTGTCAGTGTACATGTCCACTAAAGAGCTTCTGTCACTACTTGAGCTACTAGCAGATGGTGAGTACTCATCATCATTATCTGACATAGGCTCACATGCATATCTTACTTCTTTCCTTTGTCGCTTTCCCCTTCCTAGCTCTTCCTCCTTATTTGTAACTTCTATCATGGGTCCAAGAAGCTCTTCCCACTCTTTCCCATTAATTGTGGGTTTTTACTCTTCATCCTAAGTAATTGGCATACCTTGGATGGCACCAAGATAACCATTTTCTTCTAAAATGTCCCTTTCTCTCACATTAATCTCTCTATTAAGAAGATTTTCTATATCTTCCTCTGTATATTGAATAGATGTAACTACAATCCCATGTTCATCAAGAATATTCCTTTCTCCATTGAGTAATATATCATGCAATTCCTTAATAGTTTCATTCTTAATAGAATTCCTAACTAGATTATCCATAGCCGATTTTCTTCTTGATCATTGCAATATTTTCTCCTCAACTGAACATTTTGTAATCAGTTGATATACAATCACAGTTTTCACTTGGCCAATCCCATGGGCTCAGGATTGAGCCTATAGATCCACAAAAGGGTTGAAATATGGATCTGATTCGATGCACATTCTCTATTTGATCCAACCCTTCCCTTTCATTTCACTTTCTTTACTCATTTTGCATGTCATAGGCTAGGATTTGACAATGGATATGACCTTGGTACTGCTGACGTTAATGATAAAGTTTACCTTTCAACTATTAATTTTTTGTCATTTTTCCTGTATGATGCTTTTGTATACAAATTGTGGATATTCTTTGGGAAAATTTTCATTTTGGAGAATCTCTGTTAAAGAATAGGTAAGGATGGCTAAGTTGAGTGTAGTGGAGAGGGAGAGGACTAAATTAAGAGAGTGGAGGTGGAGAGCGATAATGACAAAAATATTTCAGGGCTTGTAGAAATATGGAAATTATAATCTTCCTCCTAGAGAAGACATTAATGAAGTTCTTCATGCCTTAGCAGAGGAAGCCAGTTGGATTGTTGAAGCTGACGGTACTACATATAGAAATGTGGTATGTATTTTTTGCCTAAATTTTATTTTTCATTTCTTTTAGGTCTTTAAAGGTGGCCGGCTAAATCTTTGTATTAAATGTCAGGAAATACATGAAAATAATATGATTCCGAGCATGAGTCCCTACAAGGGCATAGTGCCTTTTACAAGCATCGTAAACCCTAGCTATGCAAAAATGGAGGTTTTAAGAAGAATATTTCATTGGAGGTAGAGAGAGAGAGAGAGATAAGGGGGGGGGAGAGAGAGAGAGAGAGAGAGAGAGAGAGAGAGAGAGAGAGAGAGAGAGAGAGAGAGAGAGAGAGAGAGAGAGAGAAGGGGGAGAGAGAGAGAGGGTGAGAAGGTGTGTGTGTGTGTGTGTGTGTGTGTGTGTGTGTGAGAGAGAGAGAGAGAGAGAGAGAGAGAGAGAGAGAGAGAGAGAGAGAGAGTGAATGAGACATACAAAAAAATGACATCTTTTCTTGTGTGCTCCTCATCAGGTTTACTCGTGTCTCAAGAACATAAAACTTAGATGATGTGATATTGCAGATCTCTCTGTTAGCTATCTAAGCATATAATTTACTTTGAATTCTGATTATGTTAAGTTTTCCAACTCTAATTTCTTTTGTGTGTATGTCTATTTTTTGTAAAAAATCAACATGTAGTATTTTGGGCATAGATTTTGGCTCGTTCATCGAATTTTGCAACAAGTTACATTTTTAGAAACTAGACTCCATTCTACACACTTTTAAAAAAAATTAATTTTCGATTAGTTTTAAATGATTTCTAGGGGGAGCACACAGAAATTTCATGTTTTCAAGATGTGTGTACTTCATAAATTCATCAAAAATTATACATTCATTGAAAAATTACCCAAAAATTTTGGGATAAACTACGTGGTGTTAGCTAACTTCTCATTGGAGCAAATAAAAAAATTCAAAAAAAAAGTTAACATTTTAGGGGGAGCACACCAAATGCTATGTTATGTTTTTTCACAAAAAATAGGACCACTTTTTTTGATCCCCCTTTTTGAGGGCCTTAATCTGCACCATTTTCAAAATAAGTTAGTAGTTTAGGAACTAGATTCAGAGTATTACAACTCTTGTTCTTGTTGCATCTTAAAATTTTGAGTCTAACTATCTTCAATTTCTTGTTGAAGTCCACAGTTTTCTAATTTCAGGAAAAAAGTGGCATCTTATACCCCCTTTGTGGTCCCCCATCTTTGTGCACTTACCCAGCATTGATTTCTCAAGCAGACATAAGGATAGATTGGATCATTGACAGTGGTTGTTCACATCACATGACAGGTGATAAAGATAGATTTGTTCATCTAGACAAATACAAAGGTGGAATGGTTAGATTTGGAGATAACACTCCTAAGCTTATCATTGGTAGAGGTGCTATCACTTTGGATGGAAAGAACAATATAGATGATGCTTTCTATGTTGATGGTTTGCAGCATAACCCTCTCAATGTTGGGTAGTTTCTTGACAAGGGTTATCAGTTGGAGTTCAAAGATAGCAAGTGCATCATTAACAACAAGGATGGTGTTATGATTGCATCTGGTTCAAAGACTAAAGGTAATTTTTTTCAGCTTAATTTTGAAGCAAGTTGTTTTGTTGCTAAAGTAGATGACAGTTGGTTATGGCATAAAGGACTTTGTCATATCAATTTTAACAACATAGTGAAGATAAGCAATGTTAAGGAAGTAAGAGATCTACCTAGCATAACAAGGCCAGTTGATACTATATGTAGGGAATGCATTATGGGAAAGCATGTGAGGAATTCATTTAGGAGCAAGCAGAATTTAGTAGAGAACAAGTTGGATCTGATTCATACAGACCTATGTGGACCAACTCAAACTAGATCATACTATGGTGAAAGGTACTTCATTTTGTTTGTAGATGATTATTCTAGAATGATGTGGGTTGCATTCTTGAAAGATAAGTCAGAAGCATTTGAGAAGTTCAAAATATTCAAAGCTAAGGTTGAGAATGAATCTAGATTAAAGATTAAGTGTCTAAGATCAGATAGAGAATGAGAATTCACCTCTGACAAATTCTATGAGTACTGCGAAGGACATGACATAAGCTCATTTTTGTATTAAGGAACAGTTAGCAACTTTTCCATATTCCTTTGTTGCCATCAATGACAAAGGGGGAGATTGTTGGAAAGTTGGCTATACTAGTGTATATGATGTAATATAGGATTTTCATTATGGAAAAAAATTCATATAGTAGTTTAGAGTTAGCGCACTTGATGAGAAGATAAAAAATTAGCTAAGTGTTGAAGACTAGACAGTGTACATAGTACCTAAAGCTCAGAGCATCAACGCACGTGCATATGACTGAGTTAAGGTATGCGCCCTAGAAGATAAGTTGGTTAGACTATATTCATGCTTAATCTATGAGCGCATGATCAAATATGCAAGTATGACAAAGTTACAGACAGTTGAAGTTGCATAGCTAGTGTGTGCCAGAGAAGAACAGAGTAAGCAGCCGTCTGTTGGCATTTTGATTTTTGGTTATATTGTAATGATGTAAAGGCTATACGCCTATTATAATTAGGTTTATGACATGTATATATGTTTTTTTGTAAACATGCTTGAGCCAATTCAATTGGAAGCGTTATATGTAATAGGTTAAAGGGTTGACCTAGTTGTTTGTTTTGTATGCGCATATAAATATGAGATGCACCCATTGTAATTAGTATGGAAGAAAAGGAAGAGTCAAGATAAGAAGAGTGTAAGTATGCAAAGAGTCTATAAGATGTATTAAATCTTTGCAAGAGGTAAAAGCATCAGTGCATCAAAGGAACTGATCAGACAAGCAGTGTCAAGCCACAGTTCATTCAGCAGATATAGTGTGTATTTGATATTTGAAGGTTGTATCCTTCACCACTTGAGTAGTGAGCACTAGGAAAGTGAGTCCCCACCCCTAACATGGTTATTGTAAAAGACTCCTAATAGGGTCCGACCCTTAACTAGGTGTACTGTACTAAATATATTGTAAAGCAACTCCTAACAAGGTTAAGGATCTCCTAACGGGGATCATAAAACACTAGTACAAAATATTAGTTGGTGTCAATTCCCACTGGGGTTTTTACCTATTTGGGTTTCCTCGTAACCATATTGGTGTTATGTTTTATGCATGTTTATCTTGTTTATGTTTCAGTACTTAAGCACTTAAGATAAGATTCAGATTAAGTAAAAAGTTATAATTCAGTGAACATCGATTCACCCCCCCCCCCCCCTCTCAGTGTTCCCAACAGTCTCTTCTTTCCCATTGAAAAGATGTTTTTTTCAGTAATTCGATAGTTATGATTTTTGTGGAGAAAGTGTCTATGCTCATCAAACACCTGCTTTCCTAAAAAATTTGAATGATGAGATTTCATCTTTGGACCACAAACTGGACATGGAAATTTTCCCTTTGTTTTAAGACCTACAAGATAATGATACAATTGGATTAGATATGTTAATTTTTATTTTTAGAATTATCATGTGCAACTTGAATTCACCATAACATACCAGAAAAATGTGTTAGCCCTGGGGCATCATGTATTGTCCATACAAGCATTGCATGGAATTAAAATTGTTTGTCTCCTATTAGTCTAGAGATGTCATACATAGTTACACCATTCCATAACTCCACCAACTCATCGATAAGAGTCTCAATATATACATTAATATCTTTAACTTGCTATTTACCTAGTTGAATGAACAACAACATTACATAATTATTGTGACCATTTTAATGCAAGATTTATAATTACATGTAGATAACTATTAAATGATCAAATACCTAGAACAATCATTGCCAACATAATGTGCTCCCTCTTTATTGACATCCATGGAGAAATTTTACTGTTGATGACAAAAACAGGCCAAACAGAGTAAACAGATCTTAGCTCTCCAAATGGATTGACACCGTCTGCTGCCACTGAAAGCTTGAGATTTCGAGGTTCTTTGATAAAGTGCGGCCACTTTTCCTCTATGTCCTTAAATACAGAACCATGTGCAGGCATTTGAATAATGTCATCTTGACTCCTATTGCATGCATGGTAATCCATAAATTGTGCCAAGCTACTACTCCTGAATAATCTTTGCAAATGTGGTATAATGGGGATGTAACGAAGAACCTTGTGAGCCACCTTTTTTGTTATTTGATCTGTTTGATATCTACTCGTATGACATTCAAGGCATTCTGTTGTAAATTCATGTTCTTTATGATAAATAATATGATCATTGGGACAAGCATATATTGCTTGATACTCTATTCCAATATCTTTCATAGTGGCACATAATTCTCGGTATGAGCGAGGGAGAATATTCGATGGTGGTAACAAAAACTCACCTATCAATCTATTAAAAAAATATAAGTTGTTAATATTAACAATATTTATGGTACATGTTTCACCCTTTGATTACTATAATGACATATATGACATACCTTAGCATACGTGACATTGTTGTGTTGGATAAACCATTCATAACCTTCAAGTTCAACAACAACAATACAGCAAAGAGAAGAGTTGTTTAGGAGCCTTCGTAAAGGGTCATGATTTCTTTCTCAAGTAGAGGTATATCATAGATGGCATCAACATCATCTTGATCATCATCATCAGTTGTGCCAATACCAAATGTGTCATGGATCAATGTATTAGTACCATCATCTGGCACATCATCGTCATCTTCCATGGGATCATAATCTTCAGCTTCAATATTTGTACCTCCATGATCCTCCACTTCTAAAGCCATATTCTCCATATTCGCACCTCCATGGTCCATATCACATACTCCCCTAGGGAGGTCGACCTATATAAAATGATGAACACAAATAAACCATGACAATGATCTCATCATCAAGTATATTTCATATATATATATTAATTGTTAAATAAATATAATGAAAAACTTACCAATTGATGATAATCAAACCCTCCTTCAATGTGACCATTATCCCTACAATGTCTCTTAACTATTTTGATTAGAAATCTTCTAGTGTTTAAGCCCTTACAAATATTGTAGGGACAATAACATTTTCCAATGCCTTTTCTTTTCAAGTTAGACCACAATCTATTGATTGTATCCCCATTACCTTCTTCACTTGGATTTTCTAACATGATCCTTCTTCACTTAGATTATCTATAACCTAATTATATATAGAAATTGAAAGTTTAGTTATGAAATGATGTTGTAGTATAGTATACCAAATTGAAACACTTATGTTATTGTAGTCTTCCACCTCAAACTCTTTCCTATTGTGGCAATAAAGAAAGATATTCAAATAATATAGTAGTTTGTAAATCAAAATAAAATATCATATATATTATACACAAAGGGTGCCTATCTAACACTTTTTGAGGGTGTAGGGAACAAAAAATGGAGGCAACTTGAGACCACAAGTGGAGGCACGTTGTTGATTGAGGGTGCAGGGAACAACACCCGTCAGTACTTTTATTGAATTGTAAATTTCAATTTTGAACCATTATGTGAATATATAACATGGATGTAATCTTAGAAAATAACAAAATGTAGACACGATAGATTAGTTATTTTGTTATTCTACATTACTTACTATTTGAGTGCACGTTCCACCTACAACTTGATCAAGTCTTGTTTGATGCTTCAATTTTGTGTTCACTGTCTTGTAGAAGTACATAGTTTTGTATTTCCCCAACATGTTATTCAAAAAACAACAATAGAATAAAATACTTGTTGAGAAAGATCATCATAGGAATATCAGAAAATCGAGATCCAAAGGTAACTCAACATTATAAGACTCTTACATTCAACCTTCATCTCATGCACCTAATAAATAGGAGATAAAATATATGAAATTAAAAAATTACATTACAAAACAATGAGCTAAAACTACCTACCATTAGTTCTACAATTAAATCATCATAACTTTCCCATTACTTAATAATCACACATGGTGGGGACTCTCTTCAAACTCACAATACATTGCATGTGTAGTACAAAACTCATGAGATTCTAAAGAAGGTCTCACTCTTAATCAACCAAATCTTCCTTGTACCACACAAAAAACTATGTGATAACTATGTCTACTCCAGCCTTAATTGTTTAAGAATTCATCATATTAGATAAAGTATGTTTAAGAATTGTTGGGATTGGTCCTTTGGCGTGTATTAAAAAGAATACAATTTTCAGCATATTATTATCACTCTATTTCTTTGTTGTAAACATGTCATTGGTTCAGTTTTGTAAAAAAAATTGTGTTAGATGCATTTAAAATTATCTTCATTGTCTTTTGATTGTCTAAATGCTTCTTTATTTGTCAGCCAATTAATACATGCTAGTATATAAAGAAGACAATCAGAAGACAATGAAGATTTATCTGACAAAAATGAATACACTAAACTGAACCAATGGCATGTTTACAAAAATTATCATAACTCGCAAGCAAAACTGAAACAATGACATGTTTATAACTAATTAAGAGTGAGGCCTTCTTTAGAATCTCATGAGTTTCTACTACACATGAAATGTATTGTGATTTTGAAGAGAGTTTGTGCCATGTGTGATAGAACCTACTTTATCTAATATGGTGCATTATTAAACAAATTAAGGGTATCCCAGAGGAATGGAAACAAGGTTAATGATCAATCAAAGATCATAAGAATTAAATGCTTTACTCTCAGTAGAAGTGAATGGAAGGAATAGTGTTGGTGTTAGGTTTCATTTATTATTGAATTCAATGGTTTCCAAGATGTGTTGAGGAGTTTTCTCCTTGTTTAATGTTAACTATTCCTGCACAATCCACTCATACAATAGTGAAATGCTATGTGGAAGGGATGGTTGATAGTGCTCCTTGAGGGAAGGGGAATTGTGAAAGACTTGTTATCATTGTATTGTGTATTTCCAATATGTTTGGATGTAGGGTAGACTAGGAGAATGAAGGATCACTCACTGATTGCATGATAACCCAATTTTGAAGGGTCACTAGTTGAGGGGAATGAAGGATCACTCATTGATTGCATGATAACCCCACCAAGAATTCTTTCCTTTAAGTTTCCACAATATCTCAAAGTATGATCATTATTCTTTACTTTCTTCTATATGTTATTCTTTCTATGGTTTTGTTATCTCATAAATATATCAAAAACATTGCAGATGTGCATATAAAAGTAAAATATTTCTTCAAGATCTATTTTAATCTTTATATTGAAATTTTGATTAGATTTCAAAATATGTGAATCCACTATTTTACAAGCAAGTGAAGGTATATAATGCAGTGAGGATTCTTCAACCAGCAGTAGCCAAGTCTTCAATCTTCAGAGTGTTTATGCAACTTAGATCACTCCGACAACTAGGTCTCAAATCCTTCTTTAGGATTACCGTCCCACAAATCCACCAAATAAATAATATTGTTCCTAACTCATTCTCAAGGGTTAGGATGCTCTAGACATAATCTAAGTATGCCTACCAAACCAATTTCACCAATCCCAAACAACCACAATACAAATTTGTGGAATTAGCACACAGATTCTAATTAGGCCTAATTACTGTTCTTACTCCCAAATGGCATCAATTTAGGGATTCTGATCAACATTGAAATAAAACAGGTCTCTTCTCTTTATCATGTTCCCCTTCAAACTTCCCAAGACTTTATTCTGATCTCCACTCCAACGCTCTTAATCCTATACTAGACTCTCTAGGCTAAATGTCTAGTTTAGACTAGGGCTTAATGCAAGGAATCAAAGATGGGGACATACAGTCAGAACAAGCCTTGGATACTTCTCTCTAAGTCTACAGATTAGAATCTACCAAAGTCCTAATCCCATCAACCTGCTCGAGGGCTTTGTTACCCGATTCCCCACCTCACTGGCTAAATCCATAACATATAATTATCCTAGGGCATCAATTTGTAATCCATGGGTGTACAATCATCAGCTTGGAGTACTGAATTCTTATATTACATAACAGGATCTTACATTCCCAAAAAAAATTTCAAAACTATTGGCGGGAATGTAAGTTATGCAACATTCTAGAAGACCAATCTTACAATTCTGAGTTTTAGACTGTAACCACTAAAATATAGATTAATTGCATAGAGAATCTTCAAACAAACTTAGTCTACTCATATTCTTGCACTGATTCAATCTTCTAATAGTTCATTACAAGCAGTGAGGTCTTGAAGACCATACCAACTCACACAATGATTAAAAGATGTAGAAAATACCTCAAAACTCCAAATTTATTGCATGGGCTAGGGCGTGACACCAGTAGAATGCGATCAAATAATGGAGTTAAAGCATGGGCTAGGGCATGACACTAGTAGAATGTGATCATTTTAGTGAGCATCTCAGCAATATACAATGGCATCATTAAACGTGTCAGTAATATCAACAAACGTGAATCCAAACATTTGAAAACAATGAATTGATATAGAGATAAAGCACTGGCTAGGGCATGACACCAGTAGAATGTGGTGATTTTAGAGAGCATTCATGATCAAATAAACTGTAATACATTTGAAATTTTCTCGAAAGAGAAAAAATCACATACCTTCTCTCGTGCTTAGCTTTCGCTCCTTTTCTCCCGCTCGACCTTCTCTATCCAATTGAAATAAAAATGATGAGGAAGTTTCACTTTTTTTTTCATCCATACCTTGAATTTGTCTGAATTCTAATGGTTAATTAAACACCCATCAGAATATCGACACCATCGGGGCCTATTACAAAAAAAACACCAAATTCATTGAAAAAATGACCCGTCGAAAGTGTTTGTCAAAATCTAGCCCCAAATGTAGTAGTGAGTCAGCCTTCAAATCCATCATTCAATAAAAGAATGACTAGATCTAGGTTCACATGCTTCCCAATGATCGATACCAACATTAACTCCTTGACCAAAATTCAATGCACAAGTCAGCCTCAACAAGAAATCAAAATAAACCACTCGGTGAGCAAGGTTACCGAGTGACAGGAAATAACTCAGAAAACCAACTGAGCAACTCAATCAAAGAAGGAATCAAGTAATGACTAAGTCAACTCGGTCAATGAAGGAATCGAGAAGCTACCGAGAAAAACTAACAACTCAAACTTATTTTTGGTGACATGGGATTGCCAAGAACCCAAGATGCTCCTGCATCAGACACATGGGATTTTTTGAAATGATTCTCTGAATCATTCAATAGGTACAACCCAAGCTGAATCCAACTCATATTGTGAAATCCATGAACCATCTTCAATCGATCTGTTCTTCCATTTTAGCAAATACTCCATGTACTCTTTTCCTCTTGTGATTTTGCCAACTCTTTGTTCCAAAATCTACTCAACTTCTTATGTCTTCTTTATAGGATAATCATTTGTTACTGTTATATCTTCATCAAGTTCATGATACTCATACAAATCTACAATGTTGAATATAGGTGATATATCCATGTCATCAGGCAACTCAGTCTCATAAGCATTTCCATTGTCAAACTTCTTCAATATCTTGCAAGGACCAAATTTCTTCATTTTCAACTTCCCATAGGTTCCAACAGGAAATCTAGCTTTCTTTAAGTGAACCATTACTTCATCCCCAACTACAAAAATCTTATGTCTTCTTGATCTATCTTCTCTATCCTTGTATTTCTAATTACTATTCTCCAACTTATGTCTCACTTCCTCATGTAATGTCTTCATGAATTTGACCAAATTTTCTCCTTCAACACTTCTCTTTTCTTCACCAGCTATGTCCTTCAAATCTGATATGCCTCATGATTGTATGTCATTAACAATCTCAAAAGGTGTTTTTCCAGTACTCCTATTCACTGAATTATTATATGCAAACTCTTCTTGTGCCAACATAGAATCCTAATTACTCATTTTATCTCTAGCTAAACATCTCAAAAGATTACCCAAACTTCTATTTACAACCTATGTCTACCCATCAGTTTGTGGGTGAAATGTAGAACTATATCTCAACTCGTTACCCAACTTTTTCCAAAGAGCTTTCCAAAAGTATCCAACAAACTTACTATCTCAGTTAGAGATGATACTCCTCGGTAATCCATGCAATCTGACAATCTCCTTAAAGAAAAGATCTGCTATATGCACTACATCTGATCTCTTTCTATAGGGTATAAAATGTGCTATCTTAGAAAATGTATCTACAACAACAAATATAGAATCATTGCCTCGTACTGTCTTCGGTAAGCCAAGAACAAAATCCATACAAATATCAATCCAAGGTTTCCCAAGAATAGAAATCAGTGTATACAATCCAGTATTCTGACTTAATCCTTTTACAACTTGACAAACTCTACAACTTTTCATAAATTTCTGAACATCCTTATACAACTGTGGCCAAAAGTATTTCTCCTTAAGCAAATTCAATGTTTTGTCAATGCCAAAATATCCAGCCAAGCCACTACTATGTTTCTCCTTTATCAAATTAGTTCTCATTGATCCTCTCGATATACATAATTGAATACCTTTATAAAACATACCTTCTTGAATGAAATAGTCTTCTCATTTAGTACTTGGTTGATCTTGAATGGGTGCTCTGCACTTCCTCCATGGATCAAAAAAATTAGGGTCAGTCTCATAAAAATATTTCATGTCATCAAAACCAAGAACTTCAATTCTCATCTTGGTCATCAAAGATCTTCTTCTAGTCAATGCATCAACAACTCGGTTAGTGACTCCACTCTTATGTTTTATCAAAAATGTATACCTCTGCAAATATTCAACCTATTTCATATGTCTTTGATTCAACTTATGTTGACTTCCCAAATATTGTAAAGCCTTATGATCAGTATACAACACAAATTCACTCGATATAAAATAATGTCTCCATTTCATTAGGGATTGAATAATAGCATAGAACTCTTGATCATAGACATAATATTTCCTTTTTGCATCATTCTATTTCTCACTAAAGAAAGAAACATGTTTACCTTCTTGACTCTACACAACTCCTATTGCACTACCACTTGCATCACATTCAACTTGAAATACCTTATTGAAATCAAGCAAAACTAACATAGGCAATTTAGCAACCTTCTACTTCAAAGTCTCAAAACTCTTATCAAATCCATGTGTCCACTTGAATTATCTTTTGTCTCCTCTCATAGTCTCATTCATAGCATTAAAAATTGAACTGAAATTTTTGAAGAACTTTCAATAAAAACTTTCTAAACCATGAAATGATCTTACCTCACTAGCATTTTAGGTGTAGGCCAATTCAAAATAGCTTCAACCTTTTTAGGATCCATCTTCAAACCAATACCCGAAGTCACAAATCCCAAATACACAATCTCCTCTTTCATGAAGGAACACTTTTTCAGATTAATCAACAACTTTTCTTCATTCAATCTCTACAATACTTGTTCAATGTGCAACAAATGCTCTTCTCTAGTCTTACTAAATATCATAATGTCATCTAAGTATACAATCACAAATTTACCCAAGAATTTCTTCAAAACCTCATTCATCAATCTCATATAAGTACTCGGTGCATTAGTTAAACCAAAAGACATAACCAAACACTCATACAAACCTTCTCTTGTCTTAAAAGTAGTCTTCCACTCATCACCTTCTCAGATTCTAATATGATGATATCCACTTTTCAAATCAATTTTGGTAAAATACTTTGCTCTAGTCAAACTATCCATTATGTCATCCATTCTCGATATAGGAAACTTGTTTATTTCTCTAGAATCGGTACACATTATCCATTCTCTATTCTTCTTAGGTGACAATACAATTGGTACTGCACATGGACTCAAACTTTCTTGGATCAAACCTTTCTGCAATAATTCTTGGATTTTTCAGCTCAATTCTCGATTCTCAGTAGGTGTTAACCAATGTGGTGCCTTATTTGGTAAACCAGCTCCTAGAATCAGATCCATACAATGATCAATGCTTCTCTTCGGTGGAAAACCATCAGGTACATTATAAAAAATGATCTCCCTATACTCAGTGAGTATCTTATCAACTTCTTCAGGGATGTTATCTACTATTTTATCACTTGGTTCATTAGGAATCAATGCAAAACACACATCATTCTTCTTCAAATCCTTAACAAAATTTCTTCCTTCCATCAATTTTGTTTTTATAGATGTACAAATATTACCAAGAGATTCTTCAATCAAAGGCAACAAGATTTTCTTTCTCCCATCAACCCAAATAGTATATTTATGAAACTCTTCCCATATATAGCATGTCTATCATATTGCCAAGGTCTACCCAATATAATATGACAGCACTCCATAGGCATGATATCACATAACACCTTATCATGGTACTTTCCAATTTTCAAATTCACATAACATTGTTCACTTACCAATAGTGTATGCTCATCCTTGATCCATGAAATTTGATAGGGTTTTGGGTGTTTCAGCCTTCCCAATTGCAACTTTGTAACCATTTCCTTAGATGCCAAGTTCTTCAAGCTTCCACTATCAATGATTACCTTCCACACTTCATCATAAATTCTACATCTGGTCTTAAACAAACTTTTCCTTACCAGATCTTCCTTATTACTTTCACTCCAAACTACTCTCCTGACCATCAAGTTCTTTTCATTCTTAGGGTCATTCAGTGTGTCTTCTTGCACCAAAGCATTTCTACTATTATCGACCTTCTTACTTGCATGTGTACACTCAAATAATCTATGTCCTTCTCCATAATTGTAACAAGTTCCTCGGAATCCACCTTTGCTATAACCACCTCAGCAATTACTGCCTCTTCCTCTAGCAGAACTTTCACTTTTCCACTCGGTCTTACATATATTCGGATTTGTTTTGTCTTGATCAAATATATTTTTTTCACCATAATATCTACCTCTTCCCCTATGGAATCTACCACCTCTTCCTCTTTGTCTTTATGTCTTTTGTTCAATTTCTCCTCATCTTTCAAGGCAAACTGATAGGCTTCTTTAATACTTTCCAACTTTACCAAACTATTTTCCTCTTGAATAGAAATTCTCAACCGATTCAAGTACCTAGCAATTTTTTATACTTCATCTTCAACATGTCCAGATTTGATATCTAACCTATAGAATTCCTCACTATATATAGTCTTTTACCAAGTTATCTTTCTACCTCAAACTTTGCATTCGCCTAACTAGGTTAATCTAATAATCACAAGGTAAGAACTTGCCTTTCAATTTATTCACCATCTTACTCCATACCTTGATTTTTTCTTTGCCTTTCCTTTTTATGTCCACTTGTAGATGCTCCCACCATTTAAGGATGCATGACTTTTCAACTTAGTGCTTGAAATCTTCACCTTCTTTTCCTTAGGGACATTTTCATACTCAAAATACTTCTCCATCTCAATGATCCAATCCATCAATTCATCTGAATCCAGATTTCCACTGTACTCAGGAGGATTGAAATGTCATGTTGACTTCAAATTTTTCAATGCCTTCAATAGTCTTTCCTTACCTTGATCCATCATAGGTGCAGGTTCTGCTTCACCTTGTTCCTCTTCAATCTCTTCATCATTAAAATCTTCAAGATATCTTCCTCGATGTTGGGTTGTTTCAACAGCTTCTAACCTAGCAGTAATCTTCCTTAACATATCTTCCAATCCTGGATCTGCATCTCACCTTCCACAAACCATCTTTAAAACCTCTGCAATTGTAGGTTAGATTGCAATCTTCCACCCCACAACAAATATCAACTAGGATTTTACAAGAAGGAATCCTAGACCTAGATTCTCAAATCTAGATCTAGATCTGAACTTCACTCTGATACCACCTGATGCAAAATAGGATAGGATGAAGGGCCAAAGGAACACCTTAATCACAACCCCCTTGTAGAAACCACACACACGGAATACAATACAAAGTTCAGGGAAGAGAGAATGCAGAAAACATCATATATTATTCAGAATGGATTCATACATGTTGGGATTTAAGGACTTCCCAGTTACAACCAAATACATTCAAAGATCAAATATAGAAGTCCTCATACATGCGAGGATCCAACTTTAAGATTGTATCTCCTAAGACTGATCTCCCAAAGTTTCCAACTCACTAAAAACTATAACCAACTACTACATTTATACAAGAGGCTACCAAAACAAGTTAGCCTTCATATACATCATTGGAGAAAGGAACGACTAGATCTAGGTCCACACACTTCCCAATGATCGATACCAACATTAACTTTGTGACCAAAATTTAATGCACAAGTCAACCTCAATAGGAAATCAAAATAAACCCCACTCAATGAGCAAGGTTACCGAGCAACAGGAAATAACTTGGCAAACCAACCAAGAAACTTGGTCAAAGAAGGAACCAAGTAGCAACCAAGCCAACTTAGTCAATGAAGGAACTGAGAAGCTACCAAGCAAAACTAACAACTCAAACTTGTTTTTGGTGACACGTGATTGCCAAGAACCCGAGATGCTCCTGCATCACTAATTATAATTAGAAATATAATTTTAAGTGTGTTACCTAACCAAATGAAACTACAAAATAAGATTTTTTATCTTCAAAATAAACTTTGGATGATAGTTTTACTCTAGACCATGAAGGACACAATTGAGAAATGAGGCTAAATGCCACTAGGACCACTTGCTTCACAAGGATCTTTGATTATTTTTATGGATTGTGCTAGATTGATGATGGAATTTCTTTATTACTAGATCCTCAAAAATACTTTACTTCACCCATCCAATGAAGAGCTAATGCTTTCACTACCTAGTGTGGAGACCAATCTTCGATATCCTTTGGTTAGGGACCTTAACTCTCTATAATTACTAGTAAACTATGCTCCATTTTAGCCACCCAAGACTTCTGAACGCCCTCAATAATCAACAAATCAGCCTTCACATATGGACATATCCATGAAGGACCTCCATTTTTTCTTAATTTATATAATTTAATGAGAAAATTAATAGTCTACCTAATGGTAGATCTTCTTTCTTTAAAAGTAATCTTATCTAGAATGATTATGGCTAGGTATCTTGGGGGGATTACCATTTAAGATAGTTAGCAAATAAATATGTGGGTGGGTAATTTGGTAAGATTGTCATCAATATTTCTTAATGCTATGTTTAATTTTCTAGAAAATGTTTCTTAAAATCCTTGCAACATAGGAGTATGAAATACTTCATGTTTTTAGATCTAGCCTCTTTTATATCATAAAATTCTTTTATTTATCTTATTTCATTCTAAAGGTTGATTCTAAACAAGATTTTGAATGAGGAAAAACCCTTTATACAACTTTCTTCCCCATTTTCTTGTGTGTAGTAATAGGTGGTGAACCTATCAAGACTTATTTTTGAAACTATAGGATTTGATGAATTGTCTATGAAATTTTCAAGAAAAAATACAAGGTATGTACAATGCTCTAGACGATCTATAGCTGGGAATAGACTTCCTCGGGTGAACTATACCCTACGGATCAGCTTCAGATTGAAATTTCAGGTTGATACTAACTTTTGGTTACTATTTTAAGTCACTGGATAGGTTCCTCTATGATTTCTATTATTCTATACATGCTAAAAGATTTTAAATTTGGTTAGTTGGTCTTCTATATTTCATCATCCAATCATATTCCTCAAGTCAACTCATCTAGTGAAGGTTCATTGTACTCACTTAGCGCTTAAGTCCTACTTGAGCCTAGTGCATCATCTTCCTTACTCATATGCAACACAAAATATGATCTACCCATTGGTCCTCATTTTATATTGTACATTTTGGTGAAACCAACTCATAACTTTTCAACTTCTGATTTGGTATTTAAACCTAATTTGTATGCATTACATTGTTGGATTTTATGCACATAGTGTCCATTTTTAGTCTTATTTTTGCATTCATAAATAAAAAATCCATAATAATTGCACATATATCTAGTTCATTCTTGCATTGCATATTATAAATAATAAAAATCCAAAGAAAAACTATGCATTGTTATGCGTGTTTAGATTAGTCCTTGTTTCATTACATTAGCTTGTTACATTGCCATAAGCAATAAGAACTATTACATTACATTAGCTTGCTACATTAGTCCTTGTTTCATTACATTAGCTTGATACATTCGCATAAGCAATAACAACTATTTCATTACATTATCTTATTACATTAGTTCTTGTTTCAGTACATTAGCTTGTTACTGCTAGAAGAACTTTACTAGTAATAAGCATTAAATATGAGCTCGAAGCGGGGATCGAAAAAGCGTAAAGTTCTTTATTGAATTCATTCTATAGTTGTGCCTTGTTTGTTCTCTTCCATCAGCTCTTTCCATA
>BSBK01011358.1:122500-139438 GCA_027943335.1 Chamaecyparis obtusa
TCAAATAATCAATCTTCAACATCACTATCAGTTATAGTAATATTTGAGTGTTGATTTAATGTACTACTTCTCCTTATAAGATGCTTAAGATGGTACTATAATGATCCTAAAGTTACACCAAATTTTTGATTAGTGATACTCTTATAAAAGTTTTCCATAAAAATATATTATAACTATTTTTAGATTATTGAGTAATATATTAAACTACTTCGAAGATGGGGTTCTTCTTGTTGAAGGATTTTCCCTACATATATATTTTTTGTTGTATAATTTCGTTAATATTTTATTTGTGGACCCTTATTTCTATAATTATAAAGATGTTAGACTTACAAAATTCTCTCCTCTAAGATTAGTTTTGAAACCATTCATATGTACCTAATTTCTTCTTTCCATTTTGCATAAGAGACCAATCATCTTGGATTCTAGGTGTTGGATAGAGATTTTTTAATTAATCTTTATCTAAGTAGAAGCCAAGGCTTCTAGGGTTTGATCTTAGTGCAAGAAGAGATAATAAGACATTTCAAATAGGAATGTATATGTTCTTAAGGAAAAAAAGTTAGGCTTTGAAGCTCAAAATACAGGATATGCTCACAAATAGAGATCTATAGGTTACAACTTATTTTTCTTGATGTTATCATAATGATTTAAAGATGAAATACTCAATGATAGATTTATGTTTAGCTGATGTGATCAAATACTTATATTATTCGAAGTTCATCTTAGAAGAGAAAATGTAGTATTTCTATTTACTCTAATGTTGCAAAAAATACATGGTATTATTTAGAGTAATTTGTGTTATCTAGAATTATATGAATCTGTGCTTGTCACACTAAGCACATGCACTTACATCTAGACCCTGATTGGTTGTTGTCAACTTTTAATCTTCCAATATTCTTCCTCATCTCTTATCTAACACAATAAAAAGAGACAATCTCCCCCTTCACCCAACGCTATACCCTTCACTACAAGAATAATTTTGTATCTATAATTCCCTCTTTGTATTTTATTATTTTCTCTTATATTGATTTGGTTTCTCTAAATACCCCTACTCAGGTCTTTTCCCCATATTATTTTAAGAATTTTGGGAAATGTGATATAGGGGCCATGCTTGTAACATAAAATTTAAGAGAAATAGGAGGGATTGGGTTCCTGCAATGAATAAATTATACTAAAAAGGAGATTGCAACAAGAAGGATACTAAAGATAAGGGAAAGTTGGTTGTGGATGAAGATTTCAATGTTGAAGAGGATATGCTAGAGGTCGATGTATATGTGATGGACCTCATATGAGCCTTTTAATACATGTTTCTCACTTTCTCGACTTTAGAAGTTGTGACCTTCATCATTAACTTATTGACATATAAAATAAATCAAATGTGTAAAGAGGTCAAGATACAATGAAAAATCATTTAAATGATTTATATTAAAAAAATAAAGCTAAAAACCTTAATATGGAAGATCAAAATGATATGGAGGAGATTGACAATTTAAAATTAGAGATCTCCAAAAAAAATACTAGATTTGAAGCCCTTAAGAAGGAAATAGGTGAAATAAAAATGAACATAAGAAAGGTACTAGTGGATTTAGGAAAATGATCTATTAGAAACTCACCCAAGAGTATTAAGATGATTTAAGAAAAAATAAATTCCATTCTACTCAAGGATATGATGTTACTTGTGCAAGAACTAGAGGGAGCAAGATTAATATAATGAAAGGTGTTGACAAGGATGACATTGTTGCCATGGAAAAAAACCTCAAAATTACAAGAGGAATGAGATGTTTTCATCACTTTGGTGAACTTTTAATTTCTCCAAGATATTGATTTTATTATTATTTTAGATCATTTTTTATTTCTGTTGTTTGA
This sequence comes from Chamaecyparis obtusa, assembly GCA_027943335.1. Classification (NCBI taxonomy): domain Eukaryota; kingdom Viridiplantae; phylum Streptophyta; class Pinopsida; order Cupressales; family Cupressaceae; genus Chamaecyparis; species Chamaecyparis obtusa. The sequence goes on from BSBK01011358.1 coordinate 124,364, forward strand.
AACTATAAATGTTATCGTGTTGTTCTAGTATAGCTATCGCTAGACCATTTGATTGTTGATTCTTTACACTAGTTGGTGCCTTTCCCAAAATTACATGTTGTAGTCATAATGCAATATTTATTTCTCTTATGAAACCAACACTAGTCAATTATTATCATACTCATATATAAAACAATTTGATTTTACTAAAGTATATAGGATGCTATGTACACATGCATATAGTCACATTCTAATATTCACACTTCCATTCCTATTTTGTGAAGAAAAATAGAACACTAGGGAATAGGACAAAATATTGTTCTCCTAGAAACATTGAAAACCATTAATAAATGATTTAACACATTTTTGCACAAATTTATTATAAGCATCTTATGAGTAACACTCTTAAGTAAATAACAATAGTAAAGAGACAATTTCTGCACACATTAAATATAAACAAAGAGGGAAGAATTAATCAACAAAAAAGTATTTTAAAAAAACTAATTTGTTTATAGAAAATTTTACTTTCAATATACAACTAAATCTTTAAAAAAAATAATTAAAGAAAATGACAGTTTAATTACCTTGAAGGGGTTCTATATGAAAGGCATATGCCTGTCAGAAAGGCATTGACTGTCAACGAAGCACTAGAGGCATGCAAGACTATTGAAACATCTACAACCATCTGATTTTGATAAGACACTTTAGATGTCATCCATTTTGTTTTCCATCCTCGCTAGCAGTTCATTGATTTTTCCGTCCGCGGTAGATGCATTAATTTAAAGGGACACACTTTGCCTCCGATTCCACACACATCATACGTGCATTGTAGCGGTGGGACCACTATTGAAGAAAGTATTGGATTATCTAGACTCTATGTGCACTCTAAGCTCTTTGGTCATTCATTGAATAGGTGACGGTGACAGTGACACTTTGTACTAATTTTTTATTACAGTCTATTTTAATTTAAATATAAATATTTTCTTTTAAGTGAGATAAGTATGATAAAGAATATTATATGTTTTAAGGCCACCACACTTTAATAAAGGATATAATATAATTTTATAATTCAGTGATTAAAATAGATATATTATTATTCAAAAAATCCATCTTTTTATATGTGTTTAGACAAGCCAATGCAGATAGCGCACATGATAGGGAGGGTCCCACAAGAGTCACGTGTGCTATTTAAGTTTAACCAGCATGTTTAAGTGGTTTAGTGTATTTGTATAGTTTAATGTTTACTACAATATGTAATACTATTTTTTATGAAATAAATTACAATCTTGAATTTAATTTGAAGACTAAATAATATATACCAAGATTAATAATATGCACTACTTATTAATTATAGATAGGGATGGGGTTAAGTTAGCTTAAGGTCAAAAGTTGGTTAAAATTAAGATTTTTATTCTAAGAAGAGGCTTACATTAGGGTTAGGATTATGGTAGATATGGTAATAGAACTTGGTTACGGTTATAATTGTTATTAGGACTCAAGTACATGATTACCATTCTAGGATAAAGCTTTAGGTTAGAGTTATAGTTGAAATAGGATTAGGGTTAGCGTTAGAGTTCAATTAGATTAGAGTTGGTATTCCTAAGATCTAAATTAGGATTAGAGAAAGTGTGAGAGTTAAGGTTCCATTAATATTAGATACGCACTCTCATCTTTCAATCTCAACATTTAATTGATCTTTATGAAGAACATGCTAATTTTTATATTATAAAAATATATCTCTCATAACAATAATTTTAGTACAGGGAATGTAATTTATGATTGGATAACTATTATATTTATTATCAAATAAAATATTATTAATAGTAATTTATTAAATGTAATTTAAAAAATAATTTAAATTTTTATATTATAATTATATTTATTATCAAATAAAAAATATTTAGATTGTATAAAATTATTTCGGGTACCTATTGCACACCAAGGTGCAATTACCAGGTGGCAGTTTTAATTAATAAAAACGCAGGATAGTGGCACACAAACCCACTCATCGGACACCGCTGCCATTGGACAAACTTAAATACCAACATCTTGACATATGAAAAGACGTGCATCCAGCGAGAATTATTTTTGTGGGAACACAATTCTTAAGCTAAATGATTTTTTAAATTGGAAAGTTAATGATTCTTTAAATGGAAAATACAGATCGTTGGACGTGTTATAAGTGTAGCCTCTGTTATTGCTTCTAAATCTATTGTGGAATAATCAATAAATTTGGAGGGACCTCCTCTTTTTTCATTCTTTTTTTTTTTAAAGTGTAACTAAATGTAGCTACGGGTTTTTTTAGAGCAAGGGCTTCGTATTTTGGTCTTCTTAACTGTAAATTTATTTTCTTATAGCGGTTCAATTTTCAGTATTTGGAATTAAATACACCCTAAGGTTTTTTATATTATATTTACTCAGGTAAACGTTTTAAAGGATTAAGGTAAATTTGAATATATTAAATGTACAATATATTTTATATAATATACAATATATTATTATAGTGTCATATCTTACATATAATACATTATATCTTTTATTATTTATCTTCAACAGTTCTTAAATTGATGTGTATAATATATTTTTTAATAGAAATTATTATATAAATATAATACACATTATATTATAGTGTCATATTTATTATTATATATAATATTTGATATACATAAATTATTTATTGTATACAATATAAAAAATTATTAAAGTTAATTTCAAAATAGTGTTATATGTTTATTTGATCAAATTTATATCATATATAATATTTATATTTAATAATTTGTTATATATTTTCTATTTATCATTAATTGTATATTTTATTTGTAGTTGATTTTTAGTTAATAATTAAAATTTTATTATAATAAATTAAATTTATATTTATTTATCTTATTAAAATTAATAAATTTAATTTATAATTATTCATCTAATTAAAATTACTATCTCAATTATTAATTCAGAGTATCTGTTGCATACCAAGGTGCAATTACTAGTAAAAATTTGTTATTATTTAATGTGTTTTCTTAAGCTTTTGCTATGACGTGGTTGTTTGGTATGTCAGGAGTCAAATAATTGAACATGAACGCAGATTTTAACATGCAAACAAAATTGACCGAGCATCTCCTAACCTGGATGACCCAACTCTGGAGGGGAATTCAAACACGCTACAATTCTTTGCACACAATTTAATAATAAGTCTAAAAGTTATATAAAGAAAATGATTTTAGTGGCTGGATAGCCACTACCATAAGTCAGTCTTTTCACTCGCCTTGTCGTCTCTCAACTCAAGGAATGCCCAGCCCCGATATTCAGCGTGAACTCAATGCAGTCATGACCTTTGTGCCGTCTTAAGCTTTTTCTTAGTAATTTATATGCGATCCCCATAAATCGCTGAATTTATCTTTATTCACGTTAATGGAAGTCGTGGTCGTTGGTGTAACGCCTCTGTATGTAATGGCTCTGGCAATGGGTGAAGCCCAATCTTCACCTGCTATTTGTAACCGATTATTCCCTGACTTCCGCAGATGCTAGGAGACTGTTTGACCATGCAATGTAAAAGGCTTATGAGCCAAGAGCTGCTGCAATATTGTAACACACTATATTTTCAATAACAGAGATATGCCCTGCTTGCAAAGTGGACGTAATCCAGAATAGCTGGATGAACCACTATAATTTACGTGTCTTTGTGTCTGTGTGCTTTTAAGCTTTCATCTTCTGAATTCTAATTTTTATTATTTATTGTCTGCAATTTATATTTTCAACAATTGGTATCAGAGCTGGTTAAGCTTGTTTGATTTTTTAGAAATCGGTGAGGTTTTGCAGGCGCCATGGATGAAGCAGATAAATGGAAGATTGAGAAGTTTTCAGGGCAGAACTTTGGATTATGGAAAGTACAGATTGAATCTCTGCTTGTCAAGCAGGATTTGCAACTAGCGTTACTTGGAAAAACAAAAGGAAAGGGTTCGATGTCGGATGAAGATTGGGAGAAGATCGATCAGAAAGAAAAGGCAACGATCATCTTATCTTTATCAAGCAATGTGCTCTTCAATGTCTCGACAAATCCAACAACAAAAGAGCTGTGGGATAAGTTATCCTCATTATATGAGATAACTTCAGCATCGAACAAAGTATTCATCATCAAGAAATTATATAATCTGAAAATGAAAGAAGGGGGAGTGATCGCAAATCATCTAAATGAGTTCAACATTTTAGTCACTCAGCTGATTTCGGTTGGCATGGCTTTAGATGATGAAATAAAGGCAATATTAATGTTATGCTCTCTTCCGAATAGTTGGGAAGGAGTTGTAATGGCTGCGAGCACTTCAGTTCCTGCTAAGAGCAAGCTGAAATTCAATGAAGTCGCAGCCACATTACTTAGTGAAGACAGGTGGAGAAAACATCGAGAGCCCTCTTCTAGAGATGCTCTTACAGCTGTGAGCACAAGCAATAGAGGGAGAAGTCACGAGAGAGGAAGAAATAACAATAATAACAACGGAAGAGGCAGATCGAGTCATCACTCAAAATCGAGAGGAAGAAATGGCACATGCTAGTTTTGTGGAAAATCTGGGCACACAAAGAAGCAATGCTGGAACTATAAAAGGGCTCAAAATAATGTCATTAATTCCAGTGTTAATGCTGCAACTGATGGAGCCTTGGTACTTGTAGCTGGTGACATGGATTCAAGTTCGTAGGTTCTCAATTTCGGTGCCTCTTTTCATGCAACTCCATGTAGGAGTGCTTTCACAAACTACAATGAAGGTATGTTTGACAAAGTTTTCCTTGGAGATAATAAAAAATGTGATATAGTGGGAAAAGGGGATATTTTATTATCGCTGTAAAATGGAAGTAAATGGATTTTAAAAGATGTTAGGCATGTTCCTACGCTTAAGCGTAATCTGATTTCTGTTAGTCAGTTATATACACAAGGATGCAATGTTAGTTTTGATTTAACTTCTTGGAAAGTGTCCAAAGGTCAATTGGTTTTAGCAAAAGGGCAGAAAAATGGAAGTTTATACACATTAGAGTGTAACGGTGAAGTGGGAGCAGCCATGGCGGCTGCGGATAGCAATGCCGAACTTTGGCATAAGAGGCTCCGTCATATGAGCAAAACAGGTCTTGAAGTTATGCTTCGAAGAGACCAACTTCTGGGTCTAAAATCGGTTGATTTGACATTGTGTGAGCATTGCCTTTATGGCAAACAAAATCGCACCAGCTTCGTAAGGACGGTTCATGAGAAGAAATCATCTCCATTGGAGCTCATTCATTTCGATGTTTTCGGTCCTATGGAGGTAACTTCTATCGGTGGTGCTAATTATTTTGTTACATTTCTTGATGATTGCACTCGCAAAGTTTGGGTTTATATGCTGAATAAGAAATCAGAGGTTTTTTTAAAATTTAAAAGCTTTAAGGCTAAGGTGGAAAATCAGATTGGGAGAAAGATAAAATGTTTACTAACGAACAATGGTGGTGAGTTTTGCTCTTCGGAGTTTGACCAATTTTGTGCAGATCATGGTATTCGGAGGATTAAAATAGTCCCGTATACACCTCAAGAAAATGGTGCAGCAGAGAGGTTGAACAGAACTATATTGGAAAGAGCTTGGTGTATGTTGTCAAATGCCGGTTTGGGGAAGGAATTCTGGCCAGAGGCATGTAACACAGTAGTTTATTTAATCAACAAAGCTCCTTCTTCATGTCTGGATTTTGATATTCCGGAAGAGAGGTGGGCTGGTAAGAGGATTTCTTTCTCTCATTTGCTTATTTTTGGATGTGACGCATATGCTCACATTAATAAAGAGCAGAGAATGAAATTGGATTTTAAATCTAAACGATGTATATTTTTGGGGTATGGTGAGGATGAATTTGGTTATCGGTTATGGGATTCAATCACTAAGAAAGTGATACGGAGCAGGGATGTTGTATTTAACGAGAAATCATTCTCAGGTTTGCACAACCAGAAGTCTACTTCTGATGATTTTGTCAATTATGATTTGTCTGACAATGGCACTACTATACAACGAACTCCACGGGTGACATTTCATCCCTCTACCATTGTTGTGGCTCCTCCCACTTCTGCTACATCCTCTTCTATCACCAATACAGTGCCATGTTCTCTGTTCAACACTAATCCTTCAAACACTCCTGCTACACCTACACTAATTGACCCCACGTCAATGATGAACACTCACCAAACTCAAGGCTCCCTCCCCTGTGAAATGCCACACTCCCTGTTTCAACACTCAACACCCCCTCTAATTACAATGCCAAACTTCATACTACCCATGCCTCCCCAAGCCGCTACACATTTGCCGTCTCTTGTTACCTCACGCGTGGATGCCAATCGGCTGTCTCCTTTGCCACATGAGTCAATTCCCCAGGTGTCTTCCCTGCCACTTCCCTTGACTCACGACAGGTCCAATGCCGAAAGCAATCAACCCATGCCAATAGCAACCTTTCCCACACTAGGCACTCTGCCGTGGACCTCTCCTCACCCTCGGGCAGAGCCACCTACACAGCCACGGTCCCGTGAGGACTCCTCCTTACAGCAGATGCTGGACAGGGATAATACACAATACAGTGGACCCGAGCCTTTGGCTCACTTTCAGCGGTAGTTTATCTCACACTCACCCGCGCCAGAAACAATACGGGAGGAAGGGTGTCCACGTGAGGCAGGGCAGGGTGTTATACAAATGCCTATCATTTCACAAACAGAGGCTATAAATACAGAGACTACTGCCATTGATAAAAATCCAAACATCCAGTTGAGGAGATCAATCAGAGAGAAGAAACATCCCAGAAAATTTGATGACTACGAACTGTTATTTTCCCTGTGTTCTAATCAGGCAGAGCCACAAACTTTTAAACAGGCCTGCTTTGATGTAAATTCAACATTCTGGTTGGATGCAATGCGCGATGAAATGGAGTTTTAAACACAAACCAAACTTGGGATTTGGTTTCTCTTCTGCCAAATCGTAAGGCTCTGAAGAATAAATGGGTCTATCGCATAAAAGAGGAAGACAGAGGATGCAAGAGATATAGAGCCAGACTGGTAGTGAAGGGCTTCGCTCAGCAAAAAGGTGTGGATTTCAATGAAATTTTTTCTCCAGTGGTTAAAATGCAGACCATTCATTTGGTACTTGGCATGGCAGTAGCATGGGATCTTGAGTTTGAGCAACTCAATGTCAAAACAACGTTCTTACATGGGGACATTGATGAAGAGTTATATATGGACCAGTCGGAAGGCTTCGTCAAAAAGGGGCAGGAGAATTTATTTTGTAGGTTAAAAAGGAGTTTATATGGGCTGAAGCAAGCCCCTCGTAAATGGTACTTAAAGTTTGATAATTTCATGACTCAGCAAGGTTTTACCCACTGCAAATCAAACCCCTGTGTATACCTCAAAAGACTTCTGACTGGTGAGTTTGTGATCTTATTATTGTATGTCGATGATATGTTGACTATTGGTAATAGTATGAGAGTCATTCATGAGTTGAAGACACATTTGTCTCTTTGTTTTGCCATGAAAGATTTAGGAGCAGTGAAGAGGATTCTTGGGATGGATATAATCCGAGATAGACATAGGAGAGAACTAAAGTTATCTCAAGAAAAATACATTCTTAAAGTTTTAGAGAAATTTAGTATGATAAATGCAAAATCGGTTACCACTCCATTGGCTGATCATTTCCGATTGTCTTCAAAAATGTGTCCTTCTACTCAGGAAGAAAAACAAGAGATGGCTGGTATTCCTTATTCTTTAGCAGTTGGTAGTTTGATGTATGCCATGGTTAGCACACGTCCAGATATTGCTCAAGCAGTGGGAGTTGAGTGGTTTTATGAGTAATCCTGGTAAAACTCATTGGCAAGCAGTTCAATGGACTCTTCGGTATTTGAGAGGCACTTCCTCTCATGTTTTATGTTTTAACAGTAAAGCCCCTTACATTTGCGAATATGCTGATTCTGATATGGCTGGAGATTTAGATACAAGGAGGTCTACAACAAGCTATGTGTTTACTTTTGCCGAAGCAGCGATTAGCTGGACTTCTCGAAAGCAACAAGTGGTTTCTCTTTCCTCTATTGAGGTTGAATACATTGCTCTCGCTAAGGGAGCTAAAGAGCTGATATGGTTACAACGATTGTTTGGAGAGTTGAGATTTAAATAATCAACATTTACTCTATTCTCTGATAGCAACAGCGCCATTCAATTGGCCAAAAATTCAACTTTTCATAGTCGCACAAAGCACATTGAAACCAGATTTCATTTCATTTGCCATGCTCTTGAAGAGGAAGATTACAGTTAGAGAAGATTGACAAGAAGGTCAATCCGGCTGATGCGTTTACAAAGGTTGTACCTTGAGAGAAGTTCGAATTCTGTAGGACTTCTCTTGGCATCATGACAACATAGCCATAAGCACCAAGTGGGGGATATCTCTGAGCAGCTCATCTCACAGCATTGATTGGACTTCAAGTGGGAGATTGTAACGCCTCTGTATGTAACGGCTCTGGTAGTGGGTGAAGCCCAATCTTCACTTGCTGTTTGTAACCGATTATTCCCTAACTTCCGTAGATGCTAGGAGACTATTTGACCATGCAATGTAAAAGGCTTATGAGCCAAGAGCTACTGCAATATTGTAACACACTGTATTTTCAATAACAGAAATATGCCCTGCTTGCAAAGTGGACATAATCCAGAATAGCTGGATGAACCACTATAATTTCTATGTCTCTGTGTTTGTGTGCTTTTAAGCTTTCATCTTCTGAATTTTGTTTTTTATTATTTATTGTTTGCAATTTATATTTTCAACAATTGGCACGTTGCAACGGCTGAACTTGCTAAAAAGTGGCTTCGGTGGGCATTACCCTCTTCATTCATTCGTGGGAATTTATGGGTGGACTAGTAGTTCATTGCTTCTTCTCATCAATGGGCTCTTCCAGGGGATGTTTCTCGGGAGTTTGCTTTGGACCTTGCTCGGATCTCTGCTCTTGCTGCCCATTTCTTGGGTATCTTGTTGTCCACCACATGAACAAAAAGCACTCTTAGATTTCAAGGGAGATCTTCGCGACCCTTTTGGTCGATTAAAACCATGGAATGATTCCACTGACTGTTGCACCTAGGAAGGAATCAAATGTCATAATGTCACAAAGCACGTCATTCAGTTGGATCTCCGCAATCCTTTCGCCAATTACAATCCCACCACTGGTGTTCCTTCTGAGATCTATCCTGGTTCACTTTCTGTTGTAGAGAGTAATACAAAGGACGTTCTTTCTCTGCTGTTCGATCTAAAGATGTTACAAGTCCTGGATTTGAGCTACAACACCTTCACTGGTGTTGGAGTCTCTCAGCAACTCCCCACGCTGAAATATTTGCAGTATTTGAACTTGTCAAATGCTGGATTTGTGGGAAAGGTACCCAGGGAGTTGGGCAACATGTCCACCTTGCGCTACTTGGATCTTTCCACTAATTACTACATTTCCTTTTCGTCCATCACAATTGGTGACATGCAGATGTGGAAAGGAAACATGAGGGATTTGGAGGAGCTTCTGCTGGACGGGGTGGACATGTCACAAGTGACAAGTGATGAATGGGGCAAAGCTATCTCCACCATGCACACTCTCAGGTGTCTTCAAATGTCCGAATGTATGCTCTCTGCCCCAATTCCCCCTTCCCTTGCAAACTTCACCCGCCTAACCCACCTCCGACTTGGTGGCAATTCCTTCTTCTTGTCCATACCTTCTGGCTTACAAAACCTTTCCAACCTAGTTTCTCTCAAGCTTAGCGGCTATCAACTTCGGGGTCCCCATTCCTTTTGGTCTATTGAGCCTTCCAAACCTGCAAGAAGTTGACTTGTCTGCCAATTTCAAATTGGGAGGGGAACTTTCAAGCAATCTGCCGCCATACTCTGCATAGCTTAACAACCTTGTTCTTGGAGCAACACGTGTAGGAAGAGCTATGCCGGATTCAATTGCCAACATCTCGTCGTTAACTCTCTTGGACCTCTTCCAGTGCTTTGTCCAAGGTAAGCTTCCTCCCACCATTGCAAATCTTACAGAACTTGTAATGTTGGATATCTCGGTGAACAAATTAGAAGGAAGTTTACCTTGGTTTGAGACTAAGCGTCCATTAGGAACATCATTTCCTTTAGCCTATATCGATCTTTCATACAATCAGTTGCAGGGCCGCATACCCCCTATGTTGTTCAGTGCATTTGAGAACCTCCACTATATTGACTTGAGTCAGAACCTATTGAGCGGCGTCATTCCATCCCTTACCCTGAATCTTACCTCCCTCACACAGCTTGATTTGAGCTACAATAAACTGAGCGGCACAATTCCTTCGTTGGCCAACATAAAGTCCCTTGTCCTGCTCGATCTGAGTAATAACCTCTTGACTAGCACAATCCAGCCTTCCGTTGGTCAACTCGTTTCCCTCAAAACGTTTGATCTAAGCCACAATCTATTAATAGATGCCATACCTCAGCAACATTTCAAATCTGTCTAAATTGAAGGATTTATCCCTATCCTCTAATCGGTTGAGCGGAGATTTTTCAGATTCTGACCTTCATAATCTCTCCGGTCTGGTATCTCTGGACATTTCGACCAATGAGTTAACTGTTAAAGTCAATCCGAATTGGATTCCCCTAAACTCCTTTAGAACATTGAGATTAAGATCATGCAACATGGAAGGTGAGTTGCCAGTTTTTCTTAATAACTCAAACAGACATTTCCGATTTGGATTTGTCAGACAATGGATTAAGGGGCAATATTCCTGCTTGGATATGGGATTACCCTGCTCTGCAGCGGCTCAATCTGTCTTATAACAGCTTTGCAGGCGCTTTGCCATCTAAGCTAATGGGGCCAACAAGATTGAAGATTCTGGACTTGCATCACAATAACTTTCATGGTCAGCTTCCGCTTCCTCCTCTTTCAGTGATTGTGCTAGATCTGTCAGAAAATCAGTTTCATGGATCCATTCCAGGTGAAATTGGCAAGTATGTATTTAATTACCTGTCTCTGTCTCACAACAATCTCAGTGGTAGCATTCCATCAACAATATGTGGTGGGTCATCTATGGAGATTTTGGATTTTTCATACAACAGTCTTACGGGTAAGATTCCTCCAGCTTTTGTTAACTGCAGCTCTCTTCACGTATTGAATTTGGAGAACAATAGTTTAGAGGGTGAGTTGCCAGCAGAGTTGGGAAACATGACTTCGCTTCAAACACTGAAAATCAAGGGAAATCGTCTAAATGGAGCTCTCCCAAGTCTTGCAAATTCTAAGCAGTTGCAGATATTTGATGTCGAAGAGAACAGTCTCACAGGGAGCATTTCTTCAAATTGGATTCAAGAGCTTCCTAATATTAAGATTTTGATCTTAAGAACAAACAGATTTGAAGGAAGTGTACCTGCTGATATAAGCAAGCTACCGTATCTTCAAATATTAGACCTCTCAATGAATAGTTTCTCAGGAGAAATTTTGCATAGCATTTCAGAGATGAAAGGTATGGCAAACGGCTCAATGAATACAGAAGTCTTTGAATATGGATTGATAAGAGAATCAACATATGTAGAGAAAATAATAATCAGGAATAAAGGATTGGAGCTGGAGTATGTGAGATCTTTGAGTTTAGTAAAATGCCTTGATCTATCAAGCAATAGATTATCTGGTCATATACCTGAAGGTATAGGATCTCTGATGGGTTTGATCATTCTCAATATTTCAAGAAACCATATTAATGGTGGTTTACCCAAGTCCTTGGGAAACATGGCACAGCTGGAGTCCCTTGACCTCTCGCAAAATCAACTGTCTGGAATTATTCCTCTAGAGTTTCTGAATCTCACATTCCTGAGTCACTTGGATTTGTCGTACAATAATCTTGCAGGACACATACCACAAGATGGACAATTCTTAACATTTGATGCTTCATCATTCTCAAATAATTCAGATCTATGTGGCCTCCAACTGAACGACTCTTGTTGCAATTTTGGTGAGCTCACCAAGCCCTGTGTAAGAAGGCCTCCATCAACGCTGAAAGTCAATAAAAGTGATGAAGAGGTTGGAAGTGATTTAGAAGCTGATGTGTAGTGGGGACAGTCAGTGGGACTTTGCTTTGCACTTGCGTTTAATGTTGTCATTGGAGTGTTGTGGTTTCCTACAACATTGGGCAGAAGGTTGTTGGAGTTGATGGACCGCTCCATCGTTTGTCTCTTTGAAACACTTAGAACCTGAGATATGTAGGTAGAAGAACGCTAAATTTTAAAGCTCTCCTTTCCTCTTTCACAATTTGCCTTACATTTTCCTTTCATGATGTAAGCCTGCCAAAATAACATTTGGTGGCCTTTTAAGTTTGTTAGCTATTTATTTGAGCTGTGCAGTGGAGAGTGAGAGGGGGAGCCAACTTTGCATTTGGTTTTAATCTTGTTATTAAAGTGTTGCCTTGCCTAATATGTTTGATGGAACCGCGCCATTCGATTTTCTCTTCGAAAGCTTTAGAAACATAAAGAGAATTTCTTGGAGCTGTGAAGTAGCAGTTCATTAGCGTACATTTAAGCTCTCCTCTCTCTCAGTTTGGTGAACATTATCCTTATACAAAGGCTGCCAAAATAGTACGAATGCATTCCTAGTTTTATAGTATAATACTTGTAAAATTTGATTTTTATTTTAGCTAAGGAAAGTACCGTACAAGTATTTTAAGACTAAACCAATAAAGAAAATTATAATGATAAATAAATAATATAAAATAAAATTGGATGGATAATAAAATTAAGATAAATATTTTTAAATACAATAAAGAAATAATAAATTTATTCATTTTAGATTTTGATGAAGATTATTTTTGATAAATATTTTAATTATTTTCAATAGATCAATGTCTAGAAAAAATAGATAATTGTATTTATGTAGAAAAATTGTTTCTAATTTAACTTCACATCTAAAATTTAAGAAACCAATCTATAGATCTATAGATCTAAATGTCATTAATTTTGGTTTCTTCAACTTATTTTTGCTGATGTCATTATATGAAAAATGTAACTTTTCTACTATAAAATGTAAAAACTCAATGTTTGGGCTAAAGTCTTTATTTTTGAGAAAAATATAAATTTTGAATTATTGACATCACTTCCAAGGATGCATGTTCCATAAATCTTTTCGAACTCTATAATTAGAAAAAAAAGCGAAAGTAAAAATATTTGAGACATAGAATAAGTTATAAGAGGGAATGACACTTGTTGACTAATTGTTACAACACCTCATAAGGCATATTTGGATAGAGATAATGAAGCCAAACCAGAAGGCCAAAGTTAGTGGTGGATTATGACACACTTATAATATGTAGAATGAATAGATTATTTTTAGTATATAAAATCATCTTACGATTTGGTTGTTGATTTTATTTACTGTACTTCTTGTATTTATAGGATGTTCAAGGTATTCTATTTCTAAAGTAGAAGATTAAATCATATTTTCAACAATGTATTCTATTTCTATCGGATTCCATGCAATCATTTTAGAGTATGATAAGAAAAATAGATTAAAACAATTGATTACAAACAGATAAAATGATTCAAACATATAGGTAACCATAAACGCAAATCATTACAACCTTTTTAACAAATGCCATCAAACCATAAAAGTCTATGTTACTCGCTACTTGTGAGTGGAGGATGTAATCCCTTACCTGTGTCTGGTCGACCCACACCCTCGTAGCATGCAAAGAAATGAAGTCGATGCAAAGCATTCATGGAAAAAGAATTTTTGAGAAAGTGGTGGAAATTATGTTAAATATAGATAGTTTTAGGACTCCGGTGGTTAGGTAATGGTCCAAGTTTGGGCAGTTACGTGGCAGACAGTGAGCAAGGAACGTGTAACCGAGGTTTGTTATGGGGTGTGGGATGATTTTGAAGGATCCTCCGATGCGTATTATTATATGGACCCTTGATTAACTTAAGGGCCCAAGTATTTATATTAAATTACAATCCTAACGTGAATGTTGACATAGTGAGCGGGTCCACATTAAAAACATCATATAATTATATGTTTACATGTTTAGTAATTGGTAGTCTAGTGTTTTGTTTTTGGATATATCACTATCAACTATTGGGGGTCTAGGGGTCAGGTTCCACGTGGAACGTGGAACTTTGAAAATGTCATTTTATGACCACTTGGTGTTCAACGATCTCTACAAAGAGATCTGTGAGTACACAAAAGTTGAAACCTTAGCTCTAAAGAGTTAACTTACATACGAAGATACACTGAAAAATCATCGAAATCTATCTTAGGATTTAAGATCTGCAAGTGCGTGAAATTAGCCTGTGCAAACTACTGGATCGCCTCCCCTAATACAATGGATGAACACTTAAGTTTCTGCCTACTAGGATTCGTGAGCTCTAAGCTGTGAAATTCAATACAACTTCAATAGGTTGTACCATCTTAAGATTTTTCTAAATAGTTTTTTGTGTGATCACATCTAACAGGTACTTAGGTATAATTAAATCACTGCATTTGTGTTTTATTCAGCCAATGGAAGTCGTGGTCATTGGCATTTGTTTAACTACTTAAGCATTGTTATATGTCCTCTCTTTTATTATTGTTTACATCTTTTGATAGGATTTGTGAACTACCAATTGCTGCTTGGGACTTTGTGCGAGCTGTGTAGGTGGACAAATTGTTTGCTGGCTGGTACTGTTCTAGCCAAAACAGACTCTCGTTATGGAAAATCATCTTGTTGGGGTTCTAGATCCCCGTCAAAATCTAATTGTATAGTGTTACAGGGCCCCTTCAACACCTATTTTTATCTTAATTAAAAAAATTACTATTTGTGATGATAGAACATCCACATTAATATTTTCTAACATCTACATACATCCATATTGTTCTTCCAATTACAATGTTACACACACACAGATATATATATATAATATATACATATATATATACATATATATACATATATATATATAATATATAATATATATATATATGTATATACATACATATATATATATATGTATATACATACATATATATATATGTATAATATATACATATATATATATATGTATATACATATATATATATATGTATATACATATATATATGTATATACTATATGTA
>BSBK01011359.1:0-165000 GCA_027943335.1 Chamaecyparis obtusa
CATATATACATATATATATATATATACATATATATATATATATATATACATATATATATATATATATATATATATATATATATATATATCTACATATATCTATATATATATATATGTAGATATATGTAAGTATGTATATATATATATATATATATATATATATATATATATATCTATATATATATATATATATATATATTATATATATATATATATATATATATATATATATATCTGTGTGTGTGTGTGTGTGTGTAGTAGTGAATATACAGTGGATGTGAATGAAATAAGAGATTAAGTTTGAAAGGAGTTGTAATGAAACATTAGGAGAAATGTTGAACTTGTTAAGTTGGAATAAATGGCTTGTAATGATACACTGAGAATGTATAACTAGTGTATCACTCCAAACCTTTGAAATATTTGTTAGAAGGAGTTGTAGTTCCTACAGCTATAGCTGCACATTTGGATATTGGATTGGTTTAATAAAGATTCACAGAGTGTTTTCTCCCTATGATAGAACCTAGTTTGGTTGTGAGGGTTTCCACTTAGCACAATTTCTTTGTTATGGTTTTTATTGTATCACTATGATGTTCTGATTCTTTTACTTAGGTTACATTTCTGAAACCTATCTGGTCCTTTCATGGTTCAAATGATTCATTGGTCATTCAAGCCTTTTTCTTATTTTGATACATCGATAAAAATTTAAGAACTTGAACATTATATAATAAGGTTTTAGCAGTACTCTAATTCACCCCCTCCCCCTCTTAGAGTACTATTTCACTTTCTATAGGATTATCACAGCCAAATCTGAGTTGTGTATATTTTATTTTGGAAGCTAGGTTTATCTTTCTTAAGAACAATGCAAGGTCTTTCCAAACAATTTGGAAACTGGCATCAACCCTTCATTTGGGCAATCAAATATATGCCCAATGTTTGAAGCCATGATATTCAAAAGAGCACTATATTTGGATCATGCATATATTCTAGAGGGCTTCCATGACAAACAACCTATGGGAAAATCAAAATATGCCCAATTTTTGAACCATGATATTTAAAAGAGCACTATATTTGGATCATGCATATATTCTAGCGGGCTTTCCATGAACAAAACAACCTATGATATTCAGAAGACCATTATATTTGGGTCATGCATATATTCTAGAGGGCTTCGAAGACTGAACAAGAAAGAGTTGGTTGTACTACCTATTTTTGCATTCAGCTCAAATAGGAAGATATAGGTAGCTGATTAACTATGGTGAAAGGTACATTTAGTTCATTTAAAATTTAAGATTCAAATTGAGTGTATAAAATAAAGATAATAAATGTAGAAAAGAAAAACAAATTTCATTCCATTAAATGAAATAACATTATATTGATATGGAAAGTGTTTACAAAAGAAAAGTTTTACAAAGAAAGTGGATTATATAAAGGATAGGGATCTTTCATTACCTGTTGTAATGAGGAATGCCCACATTGTTAAAGAGGTCCCGATCCTCATCTACATCTTTGTGCTTCAGAGTGCTCATCACAAACATTTCCCTGCAAGGTGGTAAAAAATGATAAGTGTTTGTGAGGTATACCTACTAAACATTAAGTGCATGCATACTTTTAGGAAAGAGAGCATTGAAAGGAAACAATCAAGGTATCTTGTTTTACTTAACAAGTTTGTTCATTGTGAAGGTACAAGTATAGATTTATCATTTAATAATAGGTAGAAATAAATGTGGCCCATATCCCATATGGATTGAGTCTAATGTGCTAGTAAACAATAAATATGTAGCTAAAAATGATAATATAGGTCTACAACTCACAATGGACCATCAAAGAGACATGTCATCTCTGACATGACACCTTTTAGCTTTATATTTCAAGAGGAAGGATCAAGTAGTAATAGAAAAAGAAAGACAATAAGATGTTGAAGGGGCATGATTTCATGTCATGAAACCTTACAATTTAATAATACATTCATGATTAGTCACAAGAAAAAATTATCTTACAAGAAGCTGATGAAAAACTATATGAACAATATTAATTGGGATAATATTATACTCATTTATTTACAACCGATGTCCATAAAATGACATATATGAATGGAAATGGAAATAGAGGAATAATACAAGACATTTTTTATAACTATCGCACTACATCATACCATATTTCTAAATCAATCTATAGCTACAATAATGATTATGATAGTTAATGCTAGGTAGAAGATTGAAACAAAATTAATAGGAATAGAAATATTCAATATTCAAGTATACCTCAACTACATTAGGTAATTAATGGACAACAAAGAGATCATATAATTCACATGATTTGGAGACATGGTCATTAAGAAGGCATTAAAAATCATGTATTTTAGATGAAAAATTAAGATTGTATTAGATAATGGAATACATTTATCATAACCTAATTACAAAAATAGATATATTTTGAATATAGAGAGATCGGTGGAATGTATGACTTGATAATATAGAGTTTTTTATTTATTGAATAATATAGTCCATCAAGTATCTATGAAGGGGAAAATAATAGGTGTTCATGTAAATGCCTGTGTAAAAAAAAAGTTTATCATGATGAGTACTTTTTCATAAAATAGAATAAAATTAGTAACTTAAATGAAGGAATCTCTTTAGACTATTTAAGATCACATTACAATGATCACCATGAAAATAGAGATATAATTTATAATAGAGCATAAAGTTACATATAAGTAGAAGAATTAAAGAGACAGATATGTGCAGGATCATGGTATGCCAAAACGTGGCAATATGAAACAGAAGTCCCAATTGATAGATCTTTGAAAAAACAACTATAACCTTCAAACAATATAACATTTTTGAAATCTAAAATATACATCACATTCTATACTTCACCTAATATAATAATAATAATAAATTATTTCAATTTGATGAAGTTTAAACTAAATTAAGGTGGTCAGACATGAGAGTTTTTAGATTCAAAAAAATTTGTAGCAGAAAAATCATAATTAATTATTTATTTGGAAACAAAATACAAAAAAAATATACATCACATCCGGACATGAGTCTAATACTTTTATCTACAATCTTATAAAAAAATATTATCATTTGATTTTGTTTGATGTGGTCAGACATACACCTACTTGTTATCTTTCTAGTACTGATTGATAGAATTATTGAAAAATAGCTATAACTTTCAAACTATATAACATTTTTGAAATCTAAACCATGTGTCACATTCTATGCTTTTCCTACTACAAACAAATTTTTTTTAAAATATTAATTTGATACAGTTTAGATTAAGTTAATGTGGTCAGACACGAGAGTTTTTGTACTCCATAAAAGTTGTAGAAGAAAATTCATAATTAATTATTTACTTAGAATAAAATTACAAAAAAATATGTGTCACATCTGGACATGAGTCTACTACTTATATTTTTAATCTTGTAAAATAATATTATCATTTGATTGTGTTTAGGGTGGTCAGACATACACCTACTTCTTCTTTTTTTTCTGAAATTTTTGTACTACTTACTGCATTGAAATTTAAAATTTTCAACATATAGAATATTTTTTTTTCAAAAAAGGCCCTAGTATCTTAGAAACTAAATCCAATTTTCTACAGATTCTCTGCTTACACATTTTGGATATAATATTTATAATCTATTCAAATTTTTATGTCAACTTGCCTAAACCTGATTTTCTAAATTTTCATTGCCACTAAAGGGCCTAGTTTGGCATACCATGATCCTGCACATACCCCTACATTGTGACACTGAAATGCAGGCTATAACAATAAGCATCAAGATGTTACATATTGAAACATTTTTATACAATTTTAGAAGTGTAGAGATAAAAATAGATAAGGTACAATGATGTTCAAATAATATTCATTTAAATAATTAAATGATTTATGGTCAATAGGAGCATCATTTCATACATAAGAGGTATCTGATAAAAAGAAGATATCATAATGCTTAAGTGTAGATTCATATCGAGCACAATAAACATTGGCTGTCCCAAAGAGTATACCAAAGAACAACATTTGAAAATGAGGGAAATGAAAAAATAGACAAAGAGTCATGGACATTATAAAGAGCATGTGATGGACATGACTATAACAAGAGAATCTATAACATCATATGCTACAATAAAATACTAGGTCAACAAGAGACAATGCTTTAAAATATAATGCAAATAAGAATATCTTGTCAGAAGACAAATAACTACATATGGAGAAGTGGTGTCTTAAAGAAACATTTCAAGTATAAACAAAAAGAATTCAATGTAAAAATAGAGATGATATGACACTTATATTTTACTACAACCTTACAATACTTCCTAAGTAATATACTATTGAAAGATAGAGCAAGAGTGTCTTATAACTTATAATACGAGGACATTGAAGGAAATGCGATAACACTTTTTTTTTTCATATTGAATGGTAGTAATCATTATACTTTTTTATTTGCATTGAAATATATTATAAGAGTTGCTATACAATTTAAATTAATAAGCTATAGGCATGGTAGTTGGATCTAAGTCAACAAAGAACTTTAATATATATACAAAAGGTGGAAACTGTGTCCAATATGTCATTGTTGGGAACAAAGTTTATTATAAATATTCCTTATTATTTTATTTATATTCAAATACATCTATCTGTGAGAAATGCATTAGGAAAAATCAATAAGCATCATGCATAGAGGAATAAGCATGAACTAAAAATTAGGGGGTTACATCACTTTATTTTCTTATAACACATTTAGAATAACATTGATATAATATTTCATTTGGAGAGGCACACAATAATAGAAAAATAGAGATACAAAATTGTAATACAAAATTGGGATGCACCTTTATCATGGAGGAGTAGCTAAAAATTCTATGATGGATTCATTACATCATAAATAAAGGTCAAAATCAATCACATAGCATAATATATATATACCATATCATATGTAATTATAAAGGCATGTCTAGTCCCTAAAAATGGGCTCTTCATAACTTTTGTATCAGAGCCATAAAAAGACAACCAATTATGAAATGCAAGGTACACTATGTTACTAATTGATGATAAGTTCTATTCATGAAAGGATAAGTGTGACAAAGGGTTTCAAACTTAGTTATAAAATGCCTTCAATAATTTTCATGTATAACTACACTTTTGAAACAATAAAATGTGTATGTTTTGATCAATGCCATGCTATTAACAGGGATCGATTAATTATTATCAACTGAGTATCAAGGAACAATATCTTTAGGTTTAATAGTGGAAAGAGATCCATTATGCATACAAGTTTTTTTTCTTTTTGGAAAAGTTAAAATATAGTAAAAAGGTAGTAAAAAGAACCTTTTGAACTTATAGTTTGAATATGTATTGTCAAAATAATGATACATATATTCATCATGTAATAGCTAAGAATGCATTAGTAAATGATCAATATCATTTCAAATCAGATAATCTATAAGGAAAACTATGGAAACCCTTTTTGTTTTCCATTTACAAATTAAAAACTTTAATAATATGATAGATTAAACTGGTTTCTAAAGCAGCTTCAGAAATATCAACATAATTCAAATCCAAACGCCACAACTTGTAGACAATATAGAATCCTCATTCAAGCTACAAAAATGGGAAAGGTTTTAAGTTACAACATAAGCATCTACAAAGAGGTATTTTATCATGAAATCCTTCTTACTATTCACTATAGCTTTTGAAGAAGGGTAACCAAGTTTTGTACAAGTGACAAAGAGTGACTAGGGATTCTTTATTTTTTGTTTCATATAAATGAGGTTTTGGGTTTCTAGGTGTCATGTTTCTTGAGTAATGAGATCTATGACACAATGTTTAAAGGGAAAATCATAGAATAGTTTATTCAAATGAAACTTGAGGCTATTTTGTTCCTAGAGTTAAAGAACCCTTAAAACCCTTAGTCACACTAAATTAACAAAACATGGGCCTCAGGCATTGTAAATCATGATGTTTAAATTTATGGGTTTTTTTATTACACAAACACTATCTCATCTTTGAGAGAAAAAGCTCAAAATTTTTGCCATGAGATATAGAGGAATATCAAGTTACAGAATGCTGAGCTTCAAAAAATTATCAAATAAATATACCAACAACTTGTAATTTCCATGACCAATGTATGGCATCATAAGAAACACAGTTCGATATACATTAATAAAATAAGCTTTAAAATTTTAGAAATACAAGAAAAATGTCTAGAGTCAGTGAGAGGTCAAGATACTTGTTATGAATGACAAAACCATAAGGGTTTTCTAATAATCTCAGTAAAATCTCATGGAAAAAATTAGTGTTCAAATTATGAAACACTCCATTCCTAATTATTTTAAAATGCAAAGATTGTATAGCTTGCATGACTCAGAGTTCTATGTAGAGGTCAAGGGTTATTTTGGTGCGTGGAGATCTTTAACTTGATAGGTCACTCTTTGTAAAAAGAGGGATTTAATTTCTACATGTTTGTAATTGGGTGAGGGGATTATTTTTCTCTCATGAGAAGATATAAGAAAGAGAGGGGTTTCTTGTTTTCTTCTAGCACTTGATGGGTATATTTTGAGATGTTTTGATGCACAATGAGTCAAGTAGAATTCATTTTCTATTCTATATCAGTTAAGAGACCTTTTTGAGAAATTATGTACATGCTACTCACAGTTGTGTTCTTGATTTGGAGGGATTTATTCTTATATGTGACTTCTTGAGTTTTGCATGGTTTTGAGACAATTTTGAGGTAGTCGTGATTTATTTGGAGTTCCACATGAGTTAGTATTTGGTTTCTAAGTAGAGTTTTGAGGTGGTCAACTACATGTTTCCAAAAGTTTGACCCCTATTTCTCTTTGTTTTTTTCTTCTATTCAAACCTTAAAGCATTTTGGCCCATGTCTTATTTTTTCATTTCATTATTAACGGTTCTCTTTTTTGGAAAAAATTTTGCACATTGCAAATTTTGGTAGATTGTATTAAGCATAGGTTGTAGTAGAGATTTAATGATTATTTTATAGAGATATAGGTTCCTTCTCAGTTTTGGCTTTTCCAAGCTCCTTTATTATTAAATACATATTTAGATATATATTTATGCACGTGTATCATTGTGTCCTCCATTTTGATGCCAGAAATTAAGAAATAATTTTGTTTCATTTCAAGGTATCTTAAATAGTAACTTTTCATAAGAATATCTTTTGTTAATATATCTAAATGATATTATGTTTGTTTTAGTCTCTTTCAAAGGTATTTTCATCAGATTTATCAGGTACAAGTCAGATTATTCATTTGGTGCATCAATAATTAGCTCTTAACCTAATATTTCTCAAGTATATCATTTTATAGTTTTTCTCATTCAAGTTAGTTTTAGGTGAGTACCATTAAGGAACTGGCCTTTTACTCCCAAAGGTCCAGTCTTGCCATAAGATACCCACAACCTAGGATTTTTTCCATGTTTCAATAGGATAGCTAGATTTCACATCTCCTAAAGGTCCAATACTAATTTACAATAGTTTTTGGAATGCCTGGTCAGATATGAGCTAATCCTTTATGTTTCAAGCTACATTTTTTTCTTCTTTTTTGGTGTGGACAATAGATTTTATCATACTTCAACAAGGTTATTATTTTAAGCATCATACAATTCTATTACTCTTATTTCAAGAAAATCTAGTATTTTTCTAGAAAAAATCTTACAAGAAAAGTGCAAATAAGACAAAGTAGAGAGAAATTTAACTGCCAAGAGATTCAATTAGAAAAACCAAGAAGTAGGGAAGCAAGAAGGTCGTCAAGAACATCAAATAATTTAACAAGTTTTGAGCCTTCTAGTTCTGATCCTACAGTCACATAATTTCTAGGAATCTACTTTTTATAAATTTTGAGGATTAGAAATTTAACTACCAAGAGATTCAACTAGAAAAACCAAGAAGTAGGGAAGCAAGAAGGTCGTCAAGAACATTAAATAATTCAGCAAGTTTTGAGCCTTCTAGTTCTAATCCTACAGTCACATAATTTCTCATAATCTACTTTTTACAAGTTTTGACAATCTTAGTGATCACATACCTAAGGATTTTAAGCTTCCTAGTAGTTCTAGTGTTCTTCATAATTCTGGTTCATAATTACTAGTAGTTATAAATACATTTCCAGCAGCTCCAAATCAATTACCAATAGAAAATGAAGCATGAACAACTATAATAAATCAAGTTTATTATGTTCCTTCAGTAATGGAAAATAATATTCCTTTTGCAGTCTTTGATTCAAGGATTCCTTTGAATATTATCCAGCAACATGATATTCAATATGCTTCTCTATAGAGCCTTCCATTTTTAATAGGAGCAAATCATGTTTTTATCAATTGAGCATATTAGAATCTGGCTACTTTATGTGGCTTGCATCAAGCCACTCATCTAGATGTGGCATTGAAGCTATTGGTAGCTTCATTGAAGGGAAAGTCCTTAATATAGTTAAGAGGGATACTGGTTAATTCCATAGCTGCATGTGATGATCTAGGTATATAATTAAATAATCAATTTGAAGACAAGTCAAACCACTTCTCATTGGTTGAGAAATTAACCACTGTAAAAAGGTATCATAATGAGCATATTTCAAACATCAACTTTCAATTCAAGAAGACTTAGAGATAGAATTCCACATTTATTAAAACCTTTTAATGAATATGCTTTCATATTTTACCTTTAACACGTTCAATAGTGACATTTCATTTCAAATTTAGCCTATAAGTGTTCGTACTTTACCAGGAGCATTTGATCTATCCATAAGGGCGGAAAATAGGTTGATACAAGCTAGTAACCTGGATCCTAGGCCTCCAATACTATATTTTGTAGAAATTTAGCCAAATACATAGGTTGTACCACCTAATGTATATATTATTCCAACATTTTCAATGTTCAGTATTGAGGTTGCAGCCTAGAAACATGTAACCTGAACTACATATCGGACCCTAAAGTGCAGAATCAAGAGCATAAGGAGTACATTGTAAGAATGATAAGAATAGTGTAGACATATGGAAACAAAATTTATAGCCTAGAGAGGCAGAAAAATGAGTAAAATAAGCCTTATCAAGTGTAATACTAGCATAATAGGTCTAACTATCAGGCTACCAATGTGGGTATAGGTGAGTTTTTACTCAAAAAACATATCAACCCTATAATCCTTTGATTACAAGTGCTTCAAAGGAGGTAGTTCTAGATACCCCAATTTATAACAATATAACTCAAGATTAAGATTGGTCTTACAAATGTAATCAACAAAACTATTGAGGAAATTATTCCAAAGCCTTGGAGACAATACATACTCTTGTACTTTAGAATAACGAGGTAGTACAACCAAGTGTCCCTCAAGAGGGTAGTGAGTAGAAAAGTTCACAAAATCAATAAGGCATTTTTGAAACTACTTTAATGAATTTTAAAAAGGCATATGTTGTGGCTGTTAGTAATGAACAAAATCAATCATGAAGACCTATGGTAGCTGAGACAAGTTACAAATAAAAGGATGCTAATGAGAATTAGCAATGTGATAAAGGTAAAAATTACTAGAATACAAGTGTACAAGGTCAAGATGGGCCTTTTAATATATAAAAAGTGTAAGATCTTCAAAGGACACAATCGATATAGCCACTACAAGACCAAAAGGTACTAGTTCAATTAGTACAAGTGCAAAATGAAGCTTCTATTCCAAAAGTATAGTAAAATGTTACTATAAAAAACTTTAATATTATTCATTTGAAGAAGACACATGTTCCTATAACCATGTGATATGTCCTATGCCTCCCTAGTTAGAAAGATATATTGCAACAGGCACTACAAATGCATTCCTTATAAAATAAGGCTCCAGACTAGCAACCTCCTAAAGTTATGTTGGCTTCCAACCTCAAGAGTCATGAAGAACATGCTAACGTAGTTAAACCACCACCTTTTTATGGATATATAACTGCAAGACAACACCTAATAGATAAATCCATGATTGATTTGGGTGGTAGTAGTTATGTAATTTCCAAGGAGATTGTGGATAAATTGGAATTAGAATATGAGCCAATGGAGAAGGGGTGATGAAGGGTGGTCCCTTTAATACCACAAAGACATAACAGAAATAGAGAAACAACAACAATTTGCAAGAACATAAAATGGGCTTCTTATTATCTCCACAAATGTGGAACTACAAATTTTAGAATTACAATATGCAAAGCCACATGGGCCATTTCCTTACAATATTCTATAGGAAAAAGCCTCAAATCATTACCTAGAACTACACTAGACAACACTACGAGACTTTGTTATATAGACAATTTTCCACTACCCGTGAAGGTTCCAAAAATTTAGCCACTAAGGCCGACTTCCCCTACAATTATTTTATTTTTCATAATTATTACATTAGGGTCGGCTCAAAATAATTATAAATTATATTTCTTGGTAGCCAAACTTTTGGAGGCCATACATTTTTAATTGTAGCTATGTTTTGCTATTATAACCACTTTTCAGAAATGGCAGGACCTAATCTATAGTGCCTAACTTGTGCAAGCTCCAGGCACTTGGAGATCGATCATGATCGAGAGCCTCTAAGGCCTTCAAAATTGAGCTCAAAGATTTTGAACCTAAAAATATCAATAACCTCATCAATACAGATGATATGGCAATGAAACTCAAATGGAAGACTGATATGACTAAAATAAACCTCCATCTATGAAATTAGAATATTCTAAGCTCGTATGACCAACTTACTAAAAATAGTAATTTTCCATAAATATTTGTTTTGCAAAAGATTGCCCTTATTGAAAAGAAACCAAAAATATTTTTGGGTGATGCAAGATTTCTCTTACACCTAGGATGCTCCTACATCAAGATCATTGTCAAAAGTTTTAGATTTTTGGACGCACTGATTGACCACCCCACCCCCTTCCACCCTCTAAATATCTTATAATACTAACATGGTTATGAAAGTGTGTTTTTGGTGGTAGATAGGTTTAGAAAAATGGCTCACTTCCTACCCTATAAAAGCACAAATGATGTTTCCCATATTGCAGGGATATTTTTTAAGAAAGTAGTAAGGATTCATGGGTTATCATTAAATATTGTATCAGACAGTGATGTGATATTTTAGGGTCAGTTTTGGAGGACCCTATGGAAGAAATTAGACATGAATATTTCCTTCAAATCTTCCTACCATGGGAAGATTGAAGTATTCAATACCTGTCCCTAGGAAACCTATTATAGTGTCTGGCAAAGAAGTATGGCCAATCATGGGATGTTGTTCTTCCTCATGCTAAGTATGCATACAATGATTCTATTAATCAGAGAAGATATAAAATCCCTTCCCAAAATGTGTATGGGATGAGTCCAAGATGGATGCTAGAACTCAAAGAGTTTCATAAAGATGATAGGAATAATGCACATGGGGAAATATTTGCATAATTTATTAAAGATGTTGATCAATAGGTTAAGGTCTACCTTCAAAAAACTGTAAATATATAGAAGGAACATGCATATAAGAAGAGAAAATATATAAAATTCCAAGTTGGAGATTTGATATGGGAAGACCTAAGGAAGGAAAGGAAACCAAAGGGAAAGAACAAAAAAATCATCATGAAAAATATTAGTCCATGTAATATTATTCACAAGTTTGGATCCAATGCTTATGAAATTGACCTATCCCCTGATATAGGTATATCTCCCATTTTTCTTATTTTTCGTATTTGATTCCCTATAAAGGTGATGTTTTTGTAAGTACTAAGATAGGTATACAAGTAGGAGAAGGTGTTGAATGGATGAAGGAACTCCCAACAAATCAACCTTTGAAACTAGAGCTCATTTTAGATATCAAGATTGTGAAGAAGATCTAATGAAGAATACCTTGAATAAGTATATAGTCAAGTGGCATGGAATTAAAGAGGAACATCCAACTTGGATGGATGAAAAAGATATCATAAAACATCAGAGTAGCATTTTAGTACTCTTCTCAAGTGGGACTTGAGATTCCTCCACCCCAAGAGTAATGTTTAGGACCACCACAAAGAATTACATGGGATCCATGAAGATCCTATTTTTGTTTTTAGTTTTCCTTGTTTTATTAATGTATTTCATGTCATTTAGGAAGGATTTGAATCCATTTTTTAAAGGCTAATCAAGTCATTGACCCTGTTAGGCATGTATAAGCTAGCTTGGTCAAATTTGGTCAAAATTCATTACGAGTATAGGAGAATGATGGATTTGATCTCTATTTTTGTTAAGGGTCATGTGTGACCTATTTACAATTTATTTGGGGTAATATGAAATATTTAGGTGTTAAATTTTCAAAAGTTGCTCAAAGTGGGTTGACAACTTTTGGGCAACTCTTACCCAAAATGTCCAAGTTCCTCCAAATGGCCAAAATTAGTTTAACATTTAGTTGGTTTGGTTGAGCATGTTTATGATTAAGCAAAATAGGTTTTACAGGGATCCTAAAATCCATAACAGTGTATAATCTAAAGAAAAGCGTGAAAACCAATCAGAGAACAGTAGTTCAAAGAACCAAGGAATGGGCCACTACAGGGCCGAACAAGAGAAAACAAAGAAAATCAAAACAAGGCCAAAAAGAAGGGTACCATAACCAGTTATACCAAGATCCTAAGCATGACAGCTGCATTTCTTATGAAGGCCTCCATTAGTTGAATAGTGTCTTTCATGTTCTGAACTTGGAATCCTTGGGGATCAATTTTCACCCTATTTTTCCTGATTCTAGACCTAGTTCTTTTTCCTGGTACTTCAGTGGGCTCCTTCTCATCCTCCCTTATCCTCTGAATAGTTATAGTTTCCATTTTTTCTTCCATGTTTTTGATTAATAGCTTCAGGTTTTCATTGGACATTTTGAGGATATTAAAATTTTGCTCAATAACACCCTTAAGGGTTTTTTCAAGGCTTATCATTTTGGATTCTAGGTACTGGACCCTGGTTTCTAGGTTTAGCTTTTTCTCTGTGGTGTTTTCCTTGTTGTCCTTGCCCTAAATTTTTTCTTTGAGATCCTCAATCTCATGGTAGAGACATTTGAAAGATCTAAACTGATCCAACATGCAATTCTTGATGTTATTGAGGAAATGCATGTCCATCTCCCTAGCTTTATACTGGGAACAACCAATGCTGGGTCTATCAATTCTTCCTTGTGGACTTTTCCTTCCTTCTCCTCTAGTATCTAAGGGTAGACATCCTCCCTAATTATTCCCATTCACACTATGTTGATGTTAAAATTTCTCCAGACCTTTTTTCCTTTCCCAGTATCCTGACTATTATACTCACCTCCAGAGGCATCTTTTATTTCATCTATCCTTATAGGTGACTACTTAGTGCCCTGATCTTCATTCTCTTCAATTATAGGGTCATGATTCTTTGAATTAGTACTAGTAGGGGATTGAGGAGGGTGGGTTTTATCCTCTTTGATTGTAACCTGCATAGAATTGAGGATTTCCTCTTTGACCTATTCCTGCATGTTAGAATATTCCTTATTAGGATTACCCTCATCATCCTCTGTATCCATTTCTTCCTCCTTGTCATTATACTCTTTCTCCAAGTGAACCTCCTTCCTATCCTATTTTATAGAGGGTTTTTTGATTTTGACAGCATTTAGGGGTTGCTTCTTAGAAGGGGATCCCTTGTTCTATTTCTTATATTCAACTTCCTCACTATCATCCAAAATTTTACCCACAAAAGTTCCCAAAGGAACATAATCTGACCCAGAGTCCTCACTTATATCCTTGCTATCCCCTATTTCCTTTCCTAGGATTTAGGTTTTAAAGAATTCATATAACAATAGAAGCAGTCCTTCATGCAGGGCAGGATTAACAATTTTCTTATCTCTAAAACTAGTGATATTCTTATTCATAGAAGAGAAGAGATAAAAAGAAATGGAAATCTTAAAACCATGCCTAAAATGATTCAACATGATGAAATGATATGTGCTCATTCTATCAAACCTGGTATCCAGGGTGACATAGTGTATGAGGGCCTTCAAAACAAACTGCCAAAGCATCTTCAAGCTCCCATGAATGTAGTAGGTGCCCACCTTGACTATGGCATTCGTCTCCTTGTCATCCCTCGTGAACTTTTTGATGGTAATTTCATAAATTTTTTTGTCTCAATAGAATATTTTATCAGTGATGCGAATGTGATTGATCAGAGCTATTACCTCCTCTATGATGGTGAATGACTTTCCCTCAATCTCCACCGTCCCTTCCTTCCAGGTTTTGATGAAGATTTTGGTGGTTTCCTTTCTCCAACCATGGAGTCTTTCAATAAAAGTAGTGATATCCCCTTTCTATAAGGCATTCTAGACTTTTGTATGCTTCTTCCATTTCTCACTGTCATTCTCTAGCTACCTTCTTAACCTTTCCCCAATCATGGCTTTCATGAAGGCTCTAGTTATCCTCTGGTTTAACCGATAAATGTTTCTTTCCTTCTTTCTAACTTCATCAAGACTCTTTCTAAAAGTAGGTTTTTTTCAATTTTTTAAACTATGAAATAAATCTTTGTACATAGAGTTTAGAATTATGGATTTCATGGAGACCAAGTGTCACAACCCAGTTTTCTTGTTAATCAAATTTGATTAAATAACTATGCACTTTGTTATGATATTTTAACTTTCAATCAAATTTAGAGTCTTAACTAATAACAATTTTAAATAATAGTAAATGAATCTTTAAAGAAGACATAGTGGGAACAAAAATTTAATAGAAAATTATGGTAAGAATTGCGCAAATGGCATGAATGACCATTGAGATGGGGAGATCACATGTTTTCAACACCAAACTTAGTGGCATGTGCAGGAGGCTTTAATGATTTGTTTGGAGGAAGAATGAACAGGAAGGAAGGATAGGACTGAAAAAAATTGAAGTTTTCCTCCAAAAAAAACTTCATCTCAGAAAAGATTACTGATGAAGGATGCTCCCCTTAATACCACAAACACATAACAGAAAAAAAGAAACAACAACAATAATATGCAAGAACAGAAAAATTGGCTTCTTATTATCTCCACAAATGTGGAATTACAAACTTTCAAAATTACAATATGCAAAGCCACATGGGCATTCCCTTACAATATTCTGTAGGACAAAGCCTCGAACTATTACCCAGAACTATTCTAAACTGCCTAAGATAATAATATAGCCTTCCTTATATAGGCAAATATCCACCGCCTGAGAAAGTTCCAGAATTTTAGCCAATAAGGCCGACCAAACTTAGAATTATTTTATTTTACATTTTATTACACCCTAGTCGGCTCAAGATAACCTTTGAAACCCGAACAGAAATTTTGAAGAAAATTATTTTTCACCATTTCAGGTGGCCCAACTTCCGAAGACCATAAGTCATCACCAGTTGACCCGATCGGCTATTATAACCCCATTTCGAAAATGCCACGAAGCGCTCTACAGGCTTCACCGACACAAGTACTCATCACCCAAATTTTTGACATCATCCGGGGCCTCTAAAGCCTTCAAAACTGAGTTCAAAGTTTCTGTACCCTACTGCCAATACCGAAAATCTTCAATATCTTCCAATATACACTTGATCTGGTAATGAAACTTTACTGGCAGGCTTACATGACCAAAATGAACCTCCAAGAAAGAAATCAGATCATTCTGAGCACATGCAAAAATTACCAAAAATAGTAAGTTTCCATAAATAGTAGCTCTGCACTAAAATAGCCCTTATTGAATATAAAAACAAAAATATTTTTGGGTGATGCAAGATTGCTCTTACACCCAGGATGCTCCTGCATCAGACACCCAGGGTAATTTGAGAAGTGACCCTATCACGACTCAGGTGTGCAGAGGAAAACCAAGACGGTTAACCTCCTCCTCTGTTAGCCATGATGAATCTTCTACAGGTCATCCTTTCCATTTGACCAAATACTCTTCATATGTCCTATTCCTTGTGCTTCTACCAACATGACTGTCCAGTATGTCTTCGATCTCCTTAGTGTCTGAACTAGTTGTTGGAATACTCCACTGTGCTGCTGTGATCTCATCTTCAACACCTCCTTCATGATACTCTGTCAGATCTGAAATGTTAAACACTGGTGAAATATTCAGCTCACTAGACAATTCTACCTCATATGCATTTCCTGAATCATGCTTCTTCAATATCTTACCTGGTCCAAACTTCTTCATTTTCAACTTGTTATATGTACCAACTAGAAACCGCTCCTTCCGCAAATGAACCATGACTTCATCACCAACCTGGAATTCCTTATACCTCCTTTTCTCATCTACCTTAGCCTTATACTATGCGTTCATCTTGGTAATATGCTTCCTCACCTCCCCATGGATGTTCTTCAAATATTCTGCAAAATCCTCAGCCTCAGCATTACTTATTTCTCCTTTATCTATCTTTCTCAACTCAGATGCATTTCTTGGACTACTTCCATATATAATCTGGAATGGTGATTTACCAGTGCTCCTATTGACAGAGTTATTGTATGCAAATTCTGCCTGTGGTAAAATCAAATCCCATCCTGTTGGCTTATCCCCAACCAAACATCTCAGCAGATTTTCCAAACTCCTATTCACCACCTCTGTCTGTCCATCAGTCTGTGGGTGATGTGATGAACTGAACTTCAAATCTGTCTTCAACTTCTTCCACAATGTTCGCCAGAAATATCCAACAAACTTAGTGTCCTGATCTGAAACTATAGTCTTTGTCAAACCATGAAGTCTCACTACTTCTCTGAAAAACAATTCTGCTACATGAAAAACATCATTAGTCTTCTTGCAGGGAATGAAATGTGCCATCTTCAAAAATCTGTCAACTACTACAAAAATTGAATCATGTCCCCGCTGTGTCCTCGGTAAACCAAGAACAAAGTCCATACTGATATCCTCCCAAGGCTTCTCTGGTATAGGCAATGGCTGGTACAACCCTGTATTCTACTTCACTCCTTTCGCCATTTGACATACTCTACAACTCTATACAAACTTCTTCACATCTTGCTGCAACTGTGGCCAATAATAATTCTCACTAACCAAACCAAGGGTTTTATCACGACCAAAATGTCTAGCCAATCTTCTGCTATGCTTCTCCTTGATGAGATTCTCCCTCATAGAACTTCGTGGAATGCACAACTGACTCCCTCTGAATAGCATATCATCCTGGATGATGAAATCCAACCATTTCGTCCTGTCTAGAGTAACAGATTCTGTACAAGCTTTCCAAGCTTCACCAAAATCAGGGTCCTCTGGATACAAATTCTTGAGTTCCTTGAACCCAACCACTTCAATCTGCATTTTTGTCAGCAATAGTTGCCTTCTGCTAAGAGCATCTGCAACCCTATTAGACTTTCCACTCCTGTGTTTCAAAACAAATGTATAACTCTGCAAAAACTCAACCCATTTCAAATGCCTCTGATTCAACTTTCCTTGACTATTCAAATATTGCAAAGCTTGATGATCAGTATACAAAACAAACTCATTAGGAAGTAGATAATGTCTCCACTTATTTAATGCCTGAACTATAGCATAAAATTCCTGATCATAAACAGAATATTTCCTCTTGGCATCATTTAACTTCTCACTGAAATAAGCAATAGGTTCACCTTCTTGGCTCATAACAGCTCCTATTGCAGTACCACTAGCATCACAATCTACTTGAAACACCTTATTAAAATCTGGAAGTGCTAAAATAGGTTGTTCTGTAACTTTTTGTTTCAACAATTGAAAACTCTTTTCTGCCCCATTAGTCCACTTAAACTCTTTTCTATCCCCTCTCATTGTTTCAGTCAAGGGTCCACAAATACTACTAAAATTTCTGATAAACTTTCTGTAAAAGCTAGCTAGTCCATGAAAAGATCTTACCTCAGTAGCACTCCTTGGAGTAGGCCATTCAAGGATAGCCTGTACCTTCTCTGGGTCAATTTTTAGACCTTATCTTGAAACTACAAACCCCAAATACACCAACTCTTTCTTCACAAAACTGCACTTCTTCAAATTAATCAGCAATTTCTCTTCTCTCAACTTCTCAAATACCATATGAATATGCATCATATGCTCATCCAATGTCTTGCTAAAGATCAAAATATCATCTAGATAAACAATGATAAACTTACCTAAAAAAATTTTCAGAACCTCATTCATGAGCCGCATGAAAGTGCTCGGTGCATTGGTTAGCCCAAAAGGCATGACTAACCACTCATATAGTCCTTCCTTTGTCTTGAAGGCAGTCTTCCATTCATCTCCTTCTCTGATCTGAATCTGATGATATCCACTCTTCAGATCTATCTTTGAGAAATACACAGCTCCACTCAAACAGTCCATAATATCATCCATTCGTGGCAATGGAAACCTGTACTTGATTATGATCTTGTTTATTGCCCTAGAATCTATACACATCCTCCATTCTCCATTCTTCTTTGGTGCTAATACCGCTGGTACAAAACAGGGACTCAGACTCTCATGGATCAATCCTTTCTGTAACAGTTCATGTACTTGTCTGTTCAACTCCTCACTTTCTGTAGGTGTCATTCTGTGTGCTGCCTTATTCAGCAAACTCACTCCTAGGATCAAGTCCATCTGATGACTGATCTTCCTGACTGGTGGTAATCCATCAGGCACGTTATCGGATACAATATCCTGAAATTCATTCAACAAATCTGGAACTTCTATAGGAACATCTACTTCCTCTTTACCAGCTTTTGGAATTAAAGCAAAACATACATGCTCATGCCTCATACCATCTAGGAAATTTCTTCCATCAACGAAAGTTATCCTTGCATTACCACATACCTTTTCTTCAGTCTCCTTCAATGGTTTTAGCTTATGTCACACTCCATCCTTTGTCAGGGAATAGGTATTCGCATGACCATCATGTACAACACATCTATCAAACTGCCATGGTCTACCCAACAACATATGACATGCATCCATAGATATGATATCACACAATACCTCATCTTGGTATCCGCCAATCTTGAACTTCACTAGGCATTGTTCACTGACCATGACCTTGTGGTCATCCTATACCCAGGCAATCCAATATGGATGTGGGTGTTTCTGTCTCTTGAGCTTCAACTTTGTCACCATCTCTTCTGACACCAAATATTCAGTGCTTCCACTATCAATAATCACATCACAACATTTACCTTCACACTTGCACCTGGTGCGAAACAGGCTCCTCCTTTGCTCAGGTTCATTCTCACCACTCAACAGGACTCTTCTGTTAATCAATGTTTCTCCTCTTTCAGCATCTTCAGAATTTGATGATCTGGCATCTTCATCTACATGTGCAACTCTGGCCTGGCCTTCATTTCTCCTGTCCGTTCTGCCTTGGTGCTAAGGACATTCAAATACCCTATGACCTTCTTCTCCACAGTGAAAACATGTTCCACGGAAGCCACCTCTTCCAGATCCTTGTCCTCTTCCTCTTCCTCTCTGATCTCTATTATTCTGATCCTGGAAGCGATTGGAATTATTTCCTCGCTGATTTTGGCTGCTACTAGCCTCATCCTTCTTTTTCAGATCTTCATTTCAGCCACCATATGACCGTCCACCAGATCATCCACTGCGACCTCTTCTATTTTGTCTGCTCTCAAACTTCTTGTTCAGCTTTTCCTCTACTTTTAGGGCAAATTGGTATGCCTCCTCAATACTGTTCATTCAAACCAGATTCAACTCCTCCTGAATGCTTGGCCTTAACCCATTAAGGTATCGGGCAACTTTCTCCTTATCAGCTTCGGCATGGTCTGTTCTGATGAGGAGTTGATAGAACTCCTCTGTATACTCCTGAACAGATTTTCCTGCTTGCTTCAAACTTTGCATTTTCTTTAGTAGGTCAAGCTCATAATCAATAGGAATGAACTGTCGCTTCAATTTTTCCACCATCCGATCCCATCTTGTGATTTTATCTTTCCCTCTTCTATTTCGCTCCAATTGAATTTCTTGCCACCAGATCTTCGTATGACCTTTCAGTCTGGCCTTGGCAAATTTGACCCTATCAGGATCCTCAACATCTTCATACTCAAAATACTCCTCACATTCATTGATCCAGTCGATCAATTCCTCTGGGTTAAGATTTCTAGAAAATGTAGGAACCTCAATCTTAGGTCTTTTCCCAATCTTGGAAATCGCCCGAAAAAGTCTTTCTTCCTCCTGGTTCACAATTTTAACTTCTCCTTCTTGATATTCTTCTTCGGCTTCATCCTCACTTTCATCTCTGACATTAAGATTCATTCCTCTGCGAATCTCTTCTTGCAATGCTCGCACTTGTCTTTGCAGCTCTCTAACCTCAGGTGTTACAACACCAGCTCTTCCGCCACATTCCCTTTGTGGAGGCATTTTTGCGATGCGCGCTGAAACCCTAGCCATAGTCCTGGTGCAAACTGCCTCACAGTCGGCGATCTGTTTACACACTCAAGAACTCCTGCTCTGATACCACTTGATGAAAGATTCTCCCCTTAATAAAACAAACACATAACAGAAAAAAAGAAACAACAACAATAATATGCAAGAACAGAAAAATTGGCTTCTTATTATCTCCACAAATGTGGAATTACAAACTTTCAGAATTACAATATGCAAAGCCACATGGGCATTCCCTTACAATATTCTGTAGCACAAAGCCTCGAACTATTACCCAGAACTATTCTGAACTGCCTAAGACAATAATACAACCTTCCTTATATAGGCAATTATCCACCGCCTGGGAAGGTTCCAGAATTTTAGCCAATAAGGCCGACCAAACTTAGAATTATTTTATTTTACATTTTATTACATCCTAGTCAGCTCAAGATAACCTTTGAAACCCGAACAGAAATTTTGAAGAAAATTATTTTTTGCCATTTCAGGTGGCCCAACTTCCGAAGACCATAAGTCATCACCAGTTGACCCAATCGGCTATTATAGCCCCATTTCAGAAATGTCACGAAGTGCTCTACAGGCTTGACTAGTGCAAGCGCTTGTCACCCAAATTTTTGACCTCATCCGGGGCCTCTAAAGCCTTCAAAACTGAGTTCAAAGTTTCTGTACCCTGCTGCCAATACCAAAAATCTTCAATATCTTCCAATATACACTTGATCTGGCAATGAAACTTTACTGGCAGGCTTACATGACCAAAATGAACCTCCAAGAAAGAAATCAGATCATTCTGAGCACATGCAAAAATTACCAAAAATAGTAACTTTCCATAAATAGCAGCTCTACACTAAAATAGCCCTTATTGAATATAAAAATAGAAATATTTTTGGGTGATGCAAGATTGCTCTTACACCTAGGATGCTCTTGCATCAATTACAGATTTGCATAACAAGAAAAGGAAATATTTCTCCTCACGAACACATGGAGGATAGGATAGAGTAGTTGGGCTCAACCATCTTCAAACACAATATCCAGGTTCCATCAATTAATTTAGCATGTAAATTATGCATTAAAGAAATGCATATAAAAGGTTTAGTTTCACTCAAGGAAAGATTGGATATACTTGCACAAAATTTCAACCTTGTTTCAATACTTGCAATTGTTAATTAGGATTGTTGTAAATTTTCATATATTATTGGCATATGATTCACATTTAATAGAGCCAGCAATGTCTATACATACCTGCATGTTTTTCTTCTTTATATTTCATTTTTTTAGCTTTCTAAATCTTTGGAATATGCCATATTCTTAGCAAGATGAACCCAATGGCTAGTAGGAATCATTATCCATGAGAATGAGCATAAATTACCTTACCTATTTATATTTTTGAACCTTCCCATGCTATCTCAGCAAAGTTCCTTACAAGACCATGATTTCATGAATGTTAATCCTTGATGTCAATACAATGCCTTAGCTCCTCATTTTCTGAAGCTTTATACTTCTTGCATAGTCGCTTGGGTAGTTGCTTTTCAATGATGGTATGGGTGTGAATCATTGTTTGTTCATTTTGGAATAAATAAGTCTTATGATATCAGGAAGTATATTTGTATTCATATTCAAAACTTTATTAAAACATTAATTTTCTAGTACAAATGTAGACTTTTATTCTTGCTAATACACCAAATTGTTAAATAAGTATGGTCACCATTCAAATTACTATTTCTTTTCTACACTACAGTTGTGTATGATGTGTTATATCCTTTCTATTTTTCTCTCATCATAGCTTGTAACTTTCATAATTATTTGTTGTGAGAGTTGTTGACACCTGAAAATTCAGGTCTTAAAATTGCAAATGCATCAGGGAAGTATGATGTTTGATTTCAATTTTATATAACTTTCCTATGATAAAAGATTAAAATAGATAGAAGGCATTTGCATTTATGATTTCCACTCTCATGTATTAGGTTGTAAAATGCCTTATTTTATACATATTTGTTTTTAGATATTAATAACTTAAAAAAAATAAACTATGTATATAATTGGGCTAAAAGGCGGTGAGAGGGAGTTGAACACTCAACCTCTCGAGCCAACCTTTTTACCTACATACCTAATCCCTCACCCCTAACCAACTAGTCTACATTATTCTTCGAGAGTAATAGGGGAAAAGTATTTACTTATTTTAAATTGTATTTGCAGGTGAGAGATCAAAATCACTTTTCACACAGGGAGTTACCTCTTCCCTAACCACTTTTATAATTTAATAATATGATTATTGTGATATTTTGTATTTATATATTTTCTAATTTTTAGGAAAGAGAACTCCTGACCTGTTCCTCTTCTACCCGACCCTACCCTTACCAACTACTCTACATTATTCTTCGAGAGTATATGTGTGAATAAATATATAAATATAAGATAACCATATTTCCTTCAAAGTAAATCATTAAAATTAATATTATTTATTGGGTAGATTTTTCGCATATTGTAATCACTTATTTTTTATTTATTTGTATTTTACCCTAAAAATTTTAAATTATGTAACATAGTGAGTCTATTATTTGATTAATTTATTTACTTTGTGACCTAACTTCTTATCATCTCCTCATTTTCATGTTTTCACATATAGTTAACATTTATATTTTTAGGGTGAAAGAAAATTTTATTATTAGTAAACTTTAATTGTGTATAATTTGTAAATTAGATTTTGTATATATTATTAGGGTTTGAGTAATGATTAATCATTTTTTCTTTTTAATCTCAAATACCTTAATGTAACTTTTCACCTTTTCTTTTACTTTAATTTTAGGGTGTTAGTAATTTCATTTTACCTTTTTTAGTTAATCTTTTTATGTATGTTGAAGGGTTGCTTTATAAAGTTAAATCTTTAGGTTTCCCTAATCATACATATTTTTATAATTATATTATCATGTTATTTTTGAAATATTTTTAGGGTAATTATTTTCTCTTAATGTGTTAGCCCACTAGTGGATAGATTTTATTTTAGGGCTAAATCTATTTTGCATTAAATGGGTTTTACTCTTTAGTAGGATCATTAATTTTTATTTTCAAAATAAAATGATAATTATGAGCATAATGATTTATTTATCTTATTATGATCCTATATAGTTTGATAATTTTTGGGACATAAAATATAATTATATTTTATTTTATGATACTTAATTTAAATTAATTATTAATAAATAATAAGTGGTTCTTATAAGATCGACATCATAGATATATATATTATTTATTTTATTTATTTAAGATAAACTAATATTGGTTATTTTGTGTGTGCAGGAAATTAAAGAACAAACTATTATGCATGGCACTCACAAATTATACGGGAAAGACTTTCCCGAATAAATCATTGTAATAGTTTATTATACATATTTTAGGGTTAGTTGTGTGATTAGATCCTGTGAAAGGGCATGTCCTTTCACAAGAAACTGTAGAAATTTATATTTATACCTACTAAATTGTAAAGGGAAGACACACAATTCTATCACAACAATAATAATATTCATATGAGCAAAAATATTTCAAACAATTTTGTGATGGCATATACACCTATTATGGACTAAATTTTTTATGAGTGAATCTAGAGGGCTGGTATATGAAATTTGATCAGTACTGTAATAGCTGGAATGAGATAAGTTTAAATTCTTCAATGTTATAATTCAGTGATTTTGATGATATTTATGTTTGGATGAATTCTTTCGAGTTCCTTTAATGTGATCGATCTGAATTCTGTTATTAGTATATTTGATGAAAATATTGGTCTCCCAGGATATGGTTTTAGTTAAACTCTTCCAAATTGCACGCTTGGTAGGCCTATAAACATTGGAGT
This sequence comes from Chamaecyparis obtusa, assembly GCA_027943335.1. Lineage (NCBI taxonomy): Eukaryota > Viridiplantae > Streptophyta > Pinopsida > Cupressales > Cupressaceae > Chamaecyparis > Chamaecyparis obtusa. The sequence continues at coordinate 24,155 of BSBK01011359.1, forward strand.
TAAATTTAATATGAAAGTTGTCTATATTGATAATTTGGAATTCATTTCTGTCTCCTAACCCATTTTGATTGTCAAGACTCTAATGCCCAATGTTATAGGCACTGATCTCATATTCAGTATTGTATTCACATATCTGATTGTTTCATGTATTAGTTTCCTGGTTTTGCCCTCATTTCAATTCTAAAGCATTTCAATCAATCTTCAGGTTTTAGTTTATAAGTTTTCAAATTCATATTTCATTGATTAGTTATTACATTGATTTTATAACATTCTAACCCTAATTAGCATTAGGTCCTAGATTTCAATTTTGTTAGTTCAGTATAGCTCATTTATTTCACATTCAGTTTTCAATCCTAACTTAGATTTGTTAATTGTTAGAATCCGTAGTCATAAGTTATTTGCAAGTTTTTAGTTATTGGGTACACCTACCCTGGTTTCTAACCTAAAGTGCAGGGATTCAAGTTAGAGAAAAGGCTTCGAATCCGTCAATTGGCATCCCGTAACCACTAAGAAGAAATCTAGTGATTTCAAGAGCTAACAAATTGGCGACTCTGCTGGGGAGAAGGATTCAGAATAGTTATTGATTCCTCATAGGAAGTGAGGTGGCGACTCTAGAATATAGTATCAGGCAAAGTCTATGTTAGGGAGAAGGTCCCTAAAGAACAATTCATTCGCTGAATTGAAATCAAATAGAAATTGAAGAAGAAAATGTTTTATGTGTCTCCTGAGAAGCGGCCTGACAAGGATGATCAGGTGCTTGCTTGCGAATAGTTTCTCAGTCCTAACCATTAGAGTGATGAAGGCAAGATAAATCCTTTTCACTCAAATGTAAATCAGTGCAATTACCAAAATCAGGAAGAAGATGATGAAGTTGACTTTCGGATACAAAAATCAATCCGAGAGTTCGCTAAACTTATCCCTGATAAGAAAAGATTCACAAAGAATTTCAGAAAGCAACCAGATGAGATTTTAAGAAAAATGGGGATTCCCAGGGAGGAGATCCAGAAGGGAGATGAAATTTCATATCATTATGTTATAACCATGATTAAGAAGTGGATCAAAAGTATATTTATTGACAAGGATGAAGAAAATGAATACATTATGAATCATGATCAGGAGGAATATTTTCTCAGTACTGAACAAATTTCAGATTTGTTGGATGTTGAATATCATAAGTATGTTCAAAAGAATAGTTTAAATTTTTCCTATAATCATCAGGATGGGCATGATCAGGTTATATTAGATACAATAAAATCTCCAGGGAATGAAACATTTGATGAAGGAAATAGGTTTATGAATAATTTTGAAAAAGATGAAGAATTTTTAACAGAAACATTTGATGAAGAAAATTTTCTTGAAACAGATGGTGATAATTTTTTGATCAAGCCTGATTTGGATACTATGCTAGAGGATATAAAAACTCTAGAAGAAATTGATTATAGGAATGACTCATTCAATTTTTTGCAAAATTAGAAAAGACAAATTTATGGCATCTTGATTCTTGATCAATATAATAAAATCTGTAGTTTTTTTCAATATGATACAAAAAGTGATTTTGATTATTCCTCAGAAGTAGTGAGAAATGATAAAATCTCAAATATGTAGAGGATATGTTGGGAAAATATTGGTGGAATTGGTAATCTAAAAATCAAATATAAAGGAAGTTATAACAGTTTATTCCCAGCTCAAATGATGCAGGCAAGTTTTGACCGTCAAGGTTATTATGAACAAGTGGGTCAAAATAGTAATCTAATCAACAATGATACATTTAGAATGATTTTGCTGCTACTGGACCAAAACCAAGTCTTTGATAGAGGGAAGTACCAGCATTCAGCTATTTGATTCTCAGTCATCTCATTTATTTTGTTTAGAAATTAATATTTTTTAGCTTGGTATATATATATATATATATATATATATATATATATATATATATATATATATATATATATATATATATATATATATATATATATATATATATATATATATATATATATATATATATATATATATATATATATATATATATATATATATATATATATATATATATATATATATATATATATATATATATTTTACGTTGTGATTTCTGTATATATTATATCATTAATATATCAAACACAATATGGTTTGCAGAAAAAATTACTTTATTGCTTGCGCTCACTTTAAGGGAAGTATATTCTTATTTAAAATGATTTGTATTTTCTTATTTGAGATTAAACCCTCAAAACTAAAACAGTCCCTGGTAAAACTGTGCCTTTCTTCTCATTCAAAATGCTTTTTATTTTAGTTTTCATCTTCAAATTTATTCTATTCCTATACGATAATGTAATTCATCTGATCATGATTCTCTTCTGCTAGAAAATCTAATTAAGGGACTATAGGCCTTGTTAGAAGCCTCAACCCTGTTAGGAGTTGTTAATACAAAATCTGATTACAAGATGAGCCCACTGCCCAAACAAGTAATGTACAATGTATACTAATTAAAAAAATGGATTAAGGTACATAACCTTATGCTTCTTTCATCAATATATTTTTTCTTCTCTTACATTTGCATCATATCACTTTATCATATCATTACAATATTACCACTTTTTTTCTTCTTACAATTTACAATTACATATATATAAGTTATTAAGGCTAATAAATTTACATGGTTGGCTTCCATATATCTTTATCCAAGGGTTAAAATCTATTATTTTGTCCCTTTATATTGTTAAGTCATTATTTTGATAAACAAAATAATCCCTTAACTCTTTACCAATTCTATCTTCAAAACTATCCTATCGGCTTAACACTGTCTTCGGTAAAACTGTCATAACTAATTCTGTACATGTCATACTAACTTGCACTCTGAGATGGGTCATCATTAGTCACCATAGAGTCTATGTTCAAGTGCACATGACTTAACTTACTCCAGTCAATGTCACAAACAAAAACTATTCTTAGGTACACTAGTGAAAATACTGTCTCACACTTAGACAAATTTGCAATGCGCTCTGCTATACTTGCTCTCTAACCTTTGCACTCTTCATGTGGATCATATGTTTCCATAATTAAAACATCTATGTACTCAGCTCAGCCAAATTTCCAACAATCTCCTCCTTTGTCATTGCTGGCAACATATGAGAAAATTGGCTAAGTGTACAACTCAAAATCTCAAAATTGTCTCAAAAATTGTGGCCATAGTATAACACATACATATACTATCCTTATAACTCCTCAAAATATAATTTATAATACAATACTCCCCCTAAGAGTATCAATCCATATCATAGACAATAATTTTCTGCTCTATATCTCTCCCCCTTTGACAACAATGACAAAATAAAGTAGGGAGGGCTACAAAATTGTGTAACGAAAAAGATTATACCTTAGTTCCTTATTGCAAAGCTGGTAGGCTTGCAACACAATCAACAAAATCAACTTTCATTTCTTCTATCTCCTTCTCCCATGATTTCTTAATGGAATCTACCACATTGAGTAAAGTGCTTAGTCCATAAGTTCTTATTTGACATGCTTGAAGGTTTTCAAAGTTAAACTTCTGAAAAGATGTCTTTGCTAAAAGACATTCTTCCAACTATTTTTCAATTATGCATAACTTCATAGAATTATGTTCTCTCAAAAGATTAAATCTCCTCATTTTTCTATCTCTTTCATCTTGTAAAACTCTAATTTCATCATACAGTTTCCTAATCTTCTTCTCAACATCTAATACCTTCACATTTGGACTAGAAAGAAGGTTACATTCATTCTGAATTTTTGCTTCTTTCAAATTCATCTTCTGATCTTCTTCTACTATTAAGGTCTCTAATTTTGTACAATGTATGTACAAAGATTTTCCTATTTCCAAATGCTTCCTCAAGTCCTTGATACATATATCAAGACTATTAATATCATTTCTAATATTCTGGCTAATATTCAAAAGCATTTCAGCTTCATAAGCTGCTTGAGCTCTCACTTTTGCAATATCAGCTAGGTTAGTAAATTCATTATCAAAAGTGCTCATTACCTTCTTAGCTTTCTCCAAAGGGTTTGCTCTATATTTTGTGTAGTTACAATGCTTTGTAACTTCTCAGCTAGTTCCTTCAGACTCCCTTCAAGATTCTTCACTTTCTTGTTCTTGCCAATAATTTTATTCAAAGAAGTGATTAGTTCCAGTTGATCATCATCATCAACTTCTTTTCCTAAATCCTTAAACAATGGTCCAATTTCCTTCTTCTTTCCAGTCTCAGGAGTAAGACTGATGTCTTCTTTGATAGGAATAGGTGCTTGAATCTCTATTTCTTTAGGTTCTTCAATAGTGGTTTGTGTCTGCTCTACTTCTATATCCAGTTCATCAAGAGTTGAATTGTCAACTATGTTTCCTAAATTCTTGAATACATTGTCATCAGTATCCAAGGTGACCTTTGTACCTTCTACATTCATTGATTCATCTTCAATGCTAATAGCTGGAGGAGAGGGAATATCCTATTATTCTGCTTCACCTACTTGATCTACTGCAACTGATGGTTCTCCAACAATTTCTACCATAACCTTGATTATTGTCTATTCTGTATCAGAATTAACTTGTTCATATCTACCTCCCATAATTAGAATGGTTCTCCTTTTGGTTCTCAGATGGTTGCTTAAGGCCTTCAATATCTTCTTTAGGTGTACATCATCTCTCACATCTCAAAGCTTTCTTACTAGATTCTCTCTAATAGAAGTGTATTCTTCTTGTGCTCTCTTCTTTCTATTTACATGTTTGTTATACAATTCATCAGGTATCTGACCTTGAATAGTATCAAAATTCTTATTTCCCAAAACTATGTGCTTTACAATTGCATTCTCCAAGTTAAGTTTGTGTGAATAATCATAAAGATTATATTACTTATTCATTCTAGTAAAGTCTCCATCTTCAATAATCTGCTCATTAAGCTTTTCAACTTTAGGTTTCCAAGCTTTCTTCTTAACCAAAGTAGTGTCATCATCTTTAATTACTGCAACATTCCTAGGAACTAGTACCACCATAGTTTTCTACCTCTTAGCAGGTCTAGTAGCACTTTCTTTTCTTCTCTTATTAGGTGTGGAGGAAGTGGATCCAGTAGGTCTGCTTGCTACTTGTTCTATTTCTGGTTCCTCTACTTTCACCTTCACAAGTGGTTCTTTCTGTTGTACTGCAATTGGTGGGGTAGACAAAATTTCTTTCTATTCACTCATTCGGATTGCTACTATTGTGTTATTTGCTACCAAAAAATCATGCTTTGTCAATCCTGAATCTTTCAATATTTTGTTTATTGTGCTGTCAACTCTCTTCTTAGACTGCTTCTTGTCAATTATAGCTTTTGCAGAGCTGAAGTTCTCTTCAAAACTTCCAAACCTTTTACACTAAGTGTCCAACTTACACTTAAGTAACCTGCCAGCATATTCTTTAGTTTCTATCTCAGATATCTCATAGCCAAGAGGGTCTATGAACTCAGTTCTAGACTCCACTGCTTCAATATAGGTAAAGTAAGTGTCAACCATAAAACATATATCATCTTTATATTTCTCCACAAGTGACTGAGGAATCCTTGATCTGCTAGTTACCAATTTCTAAAATGTCTTCATCACTAACATAGCACTCTCATTCACTTTGTCAATAACATGTCTCAAATATACTTTATTTATCCTTTCCATAGTAGATTGTTCATCATTCCAATCATTTGCAATGGTGTAAGGGAATCTTCTCAATAAGTGGAAAAACATGTATGTGATTAAGGATGAAAATCTAAATTGTGCATACTTACTTTTCTTAATCTTCTCCAAGTTTTCAAACAATTATATTCTCAGAATTTCACACATATCAACTTGTACCTTGTCAACACACATTAAATAGGCTATGTGTACCATTCCAGCTACCATGTCATCTTCTCTAGAATTTGCACAAAACTTAGTGGTTAGGATCTTGCATAGGTATCTCACATCATGTTGTTTGATCTTGCTAATCACAATTCCTCTACCATTATAGGTTGATTACGTGTTGTCCATGACTATTTTCCTCATATTTATCTCATTTAAAGGAATAGCACCAACTTTAGATAGTCCAATGACTCCATGAATCAAGTCATCTATAATGTCTATCACTCTATCCTCTAGCCAAAACTTTCCATTGTGAATTCTTCTCAAAATAATCTTAGTGCATTCTTCATTGTCAAATCCATACTGCAATGCATACTTAATAATCTCATTGTCTTTCAAATGTTCATATCCTTCTTTCAATGACATATCTTGGTTGTAAATCTTATGATATTCATTGCTAAAATCACTATCACAAAGGGTTTCTAACTTGCATCCAAGATAACTTCTCACATTCTCCAAATGCAAAACTTCATCTGGTATGGATGATAATGCTAAACTAGGGTTATCTTCTTCCAAGGGTTCTACTGGTTCCCTCTTCATTCTAGGTCTATTTTTTTCTCTAACATTATGAATTAAAGATATATCCATGATTGCTTCTAGTTATTTATATTGATTAAAAGATCTTCCAAGATAAATACCTCAAATTTGTGATTTTAGGGCTTGCATAGATTTGGCACTCAAATCCTTCACCAAATCATTGCAAAATACTTCCAATCACTGCTCTTCACTCTTCTAAACACTTCAATTCACTTTGATGATCAAATAACATCGATCATAACCTTTTATTACTTCAATCTCACTTAGGTCTGACATCGCATTCAGTTCTTTTGCCGCTTCTTTCCAAAAAGTTGTTTCTGTTAACCTGCAAAACTTAAAACTTCTTGTGATCAAAACATAATATTTTCTTTTGTGCTCTTAACCATAGCATTAATACATCATAAACTACCTTAAATTAATTGTGCAAGACTTAATTCATCGTAAATCTACTTCTACACTAATTCTAAGTTCCTAATCTACTGTAATTTTCATAAATTAAGTGCTTTGAGTTAGGTCAGGTAAGGATTCATTCTTACCATTTGACACTTCACCTTTTTTATTACCTTCAATGTTGAATATGTCTCCTTGATCTATGCCTTTAACAAACTTCACTTCATTTTCATTACTATAGCAACTTTTTTGATTGTTTCTTGCATCTTCATTTCTTCGTTCATGATTTATAGGGTTAGGGTTAGGATGAAAAACTCCATTGTTCATTCTGCAAAATCTTGTTGTATGTCCAATCTTGTTGCATATCTGACAAATGATTCCATTGTTTTCATATCTTGGTCCTTGTTGACTAATCTATGATCTACAGTTTCTAGCAATGTGTCTAACCTTGTTGCATCTATAACATACTACTCCATTTCTTCTATTCATATCTTTAGTAGGTCTCTTATCTACATTGTTAGTATTCCTAAACATTCTACTACCATAATTGTTCTTAATAACTTTAGGTTTTCTACATTTAATAGCTCTATGTCCAAAACCATGACAATTATAAGAATAACCATTAAGAGGTTTAAATTGCTTACCTGTGCAATCTCTCTTCATATGATCAATAGTGTTACAAGTAAAACATCTACCTTTGAATTCTCTTTGCATACCTTTTGGTGATTCCTCTTACTTCAGTGTATTCTTCTTATTTAGGTGCATCTTCTCCTTTAGGTGTGTCTTCAAATTTGTTGATCTCATTAGACTTCTTCTCATCTAGACTTTCAGATACTTTTAGATCTGGTTCCTTGTTCTCATCATTTGTTCTGAATATGTTAAATCTGAGTCCAGTATTATCATAAGATGGTTTCCCAAAAGATACTTGTTCATCGATCTTGTCACTATTTGAATATAGCCTTTCAAGTTGTTTTTTGGATTGAGTCAATTCACCTTTCACAATCTTGTTGTATTTCTCAAGTTCAGCATACTGCAAATTGACTTTCTCAAGTTAAGATGTTACATTTCCAAGTTTAGATTTTAGTTCTTCATTTCCAATCTTCGACTTTTCATTCCCAGATCTTAGATTTTCTTCATTCTTTCTATTTCCATCTTTCAAACTTAGTTTCAATTTTTCTATCTTCAGTTCATCCTTAAGGATCACATTTTCTTTTTCTAAATTGTCATCACAATCTTCAATAAGAATAACGGACTTTTTTTTCAAATTTCAGATCTTCTAACTTCTTTTTCAGTTTCTCAATGAGGTTCTTTACATCATCATACTTTCCTTTTAGAGTATCTCTTTCATTAGTAAGCATATCAATCTGTCCAAGAGCTTCTTCAAGATTCTTCTATAGCTGATCCATATCCATAGAGATCTTACCTATGCTGCTAGGCTATCCTTGAATGATTCTTTTTTGAGTAACTAAGCTCTAATACCAATTGTTAGAAATAGGGAATACTAAGAGGGGGGGTGAATCGGTATTCTAAAAACTTTATCTTTTTCCCAATTATGGATATAACAAATTATCTTTACACATGCATAACATAAGAAGCTAAACAACATAAATAGCAATAAAACTAAAGAACTCATAAGACACGATATGTTCTCAAGGAAACCTTGGCCAAGGTAAATCCCCGGTGGGGATGGTACCCACAAAGATCCACTAATCAAAAGTATCCTATTAAGGATATTGACCCTGTTAGGAGCCTATTACAAGCATATAGTGTATCAATCTTGATTAAGGGACTATAGGCCTTGTTAGAAGCCTCAACCCTGTTAGGAGTTGTCAATACAAAATCTGATTACCAGATGAGTCCACTACCCAAACAAGTAATGTACAATGTATACTTATTACAAAAATGGATTAAGGTACATAGCCTTATGTTTCTTGCATCAATATCTTTTTTCTACTCTTACATTCGCATCATATCACTTTATCATATCATTACAATATTACCACTTTTTTTTCTTCTTACAATTTATAATTACATATATACAAGTTATTAAGGCTAATAACTTTACATGGTCGGCTTCTATATATCTTTATCTAAGGTTTAAAATATAGTATGTCATCCCTTTATATTGTTAAGTCATTATTTTGATAAACAAAATAATCCCTTAACTCTTTACCAATTCTATCTTCAAAACTGTCCTGTCGGCTTAACACTATCTTTGGTAAAACTGTCATAACTAATTTCGTACATGTCATACTAACTTGCGCTTTGAGATGGGTCATCATTAGTCACCATAGAGTCTATGTTAAAGTGCACAAGCATTGAACTTACTCCAGTCAACATCACAAAAAAAAAACTATTCTCGGGTACACTGGTGAAAATGTTGTCTTACACTTAGACAAATTTGCAATGTGCTCTGCTATACTTGCTCTCTAACCTTTGTGCTCTTCATATGGATCATATGTTTCCATAATGACAAAATTTATGTACTCAGCTCAGCCAAATTGCCAACAAGCAAAGGATTTCAAAGCCAAATAACAACAAACCTACATGTCATCATTGTGGGAAACTAGGACACACAACAAACATTTGTAGAAGTAAGAATGCTAAGTCCAATCCTAAGCCTAAATTTAATGGATATTTTTTTAACTGTAAAAAGCATGGACATCAGGCACATGAATGCATGTCTAAGTCTAGCAATACACCTACTGCACCTAGATTTCACTGACATTATTACAATTGTCAGCAATATGGTCATAGAGCACAAGAACATAGATCCAATGCAAAACCTAAGTGGACATCCAAGAAGCAAGAAAATGCACCTAGAAAAGGTAACACATTCAATTGGGATTAAAATACATGGAATAGTTGGGACTATTGTGGAGAACATGGTCATATTCTATAAAATTGTATAAGAACACACTTTTGAGGTAAATCCAAGAGTTGGATGAATGGAAGTTTGGTCTATTATAGTTGTCACAAGTTTGGTCATTTAAGAAAATATTGCAGGACTGGAGTACCAACACCAAGTAATGGACAAAGAATAGGTAAAGAGATTATTGACTAGATAAAGAACTAGATGAATTCAACATGGAGAAACAAATAGGAAGTAAGAAGTACTAGAACTAGTGAACTTGAGGTCACCCAATCCAATGGATCATGTGATCACACTACTTCTAACTAAGAAAAGAAGGTATGTAAGGAACTAGATTTTTAAATGCTATATTTTACACTAGTTCCTAACATTAGATGTGTTAAAATCCATATCTTCATAAGTTAAGATGCATTAGGATAGATCTGAGACAAGTAGTGAGAAAAGATTTATTATGTTGGTGTCGAGAATCAGTATTTATGTCTATAGTGACCGAGTCATTTAGTATCTATTGAGCTGATATATAGACCTAGATGAAGTGGAAGTGTCACTAATAACCAAGTCATGGTTTTAACTGAGTATGAAAATGAGTAAACCAAGCTATCATGTAAAGTATGAGATAGTTGTATTACACCTACTAGTGTACAAAGTATTTATTGAAGACCTAATTCAAATATTTGAATCTATATAATAAAATTTATTGTTCATTTTCATTTAAACCAAGAGATTTGAGAATTTGTAGAGTGATTCAAAGGTTATTGTGAGAGATATTTGTGTGAAATAAATTTTCAAAGATTCAACAACATGCCCTCAACAAATATTGTGAAGAGTTGAGTAGACTGAGTATTACCGATCTACATAGTATTCATTTTATGAACCCTAATTTTGAAAAATGGCATCAAGCTCATCTTCTAAAGTCAAGAAGAAAGGAAAGGGGGTAGAAAATATTCTGTTAGTCATAAGTAATGCCTTCAAATCACCAAATTTTTGTGTTGTACCTAAGAGTGTAGCGAAGGGAGATCTTTCAGGAGCCTTGTCATCAATCCCGCCTAAAGTTTTGATGATCTATGATGTGGGAGCATGCTACATGTGTAAGATTAGTGAAATCAAATACTATGAGTTGAGGGAGGCTAACACAATGTAGGTAAGGAGGATCCAATTAAGGATAGTCCAAGAAAGAAGCCAACACTACAATGTGGAATAACGCAACAAGACAATGTTTTCAACTCAACTTTCATTAACATGCCCGACTGTAAGGCCTTTTGGGTTCTGGTCAATTACAATCAAGAAAAGTTCTACAAGATCAAAAAAGATCCAAGCTGTAATCCTAGCTAGTCCATTTCTAAAAATAATCAGCAACTAATAGAAACCCTAAGGTGGATCCAAACTTGAGCTCACAAGCCTCCAAGCAATCTCCTTGTCTCCAAGCATGCAAACCACTAGCTCTACTATTACAAACTATCAGATAATAACCTAAGCTTTAAGATCTCACAAGATCTAGATCTATCACTAACTTCTTCCCCAAATCTTCCCTTAAACAACTACCCAAGCACTCCTTAAATACTAATATTTAGCCACAAGTTATCTAGAAGAAATAATTAACTCCTAAGCAAAGTTGGCTCCTATACAAACAAATATTAAATGCAACAATAGTCATCTCACAAATAGCCTTATAAACATTTAATTCTCCATGTTAGCCTCTAGATCTACATAGGAGAATACAACAAAAGATACCAACAATAAATACACCAAATTGGCCAACCAAATCCTCAAGAACTCCAGTCAATAAACCAGAACTACCAAGCGCCAGAGAAATAACTGAGCACCAATGAAACAACTGACCATGCCAAGCATCACCAAGCAACATAGGCATTGTTGAGAAAGCATATCTATCGAGCACCACATGTATCACCAAGTACAATTTCCATCAAGAACAAGTGGTTTCACCGAGTTCCTTTAGCGACCAAGCTTCCTTCAATAATTGAGACCATTGGTTAAAGTTGCAACCAAGTACCACAAAACCAAAATAATACACCTCCATGTAGATTCACTGAGTACCCTAGAATTCCCCTGTATTAGAAGCTTACAAAAAATTAGGTAAAAATGGAATGATGAAGGCAGGCCATCAACACATTGTCGACAAAGGGTTAGTTCATGCCCTAAACATCCCTCACAAGTTTAAAATGGAATTGATTGAATATTTATTTGAGTCAATTTCACAACATTTAATTATGGTTGGAGAATGGGATGGTGAAGATCACTAAGGACATCATACACAGAGTCACCAGATACCCTACTCTTAATAGAAATAGAACTATGAGATACCAAAGAAAGGAAGTAATTCAAGTGAACACTATGCCAGTATGGAATAAACGAGGAATGACTATTTCCATAATCACATATCCTGAGATTGATTTTACAGTAAGGTTAATTGCACAAAAGTTCTACTAGTCAAGAAGAATGGATAGCGTTCCTTGCATTATAGTGGACCAGGCATGGAAGATAGTAAAGAAGGATCATACATATGGGTGATCCCATGAAGCTGTGTCCCACTTTTAGGGATGAACAAAATTGTGACATTGGGGAAAACATTTTTTTTGACACCTTCGTATGAAGTATATACTTCGTGTGAAGTGGTGGACCTACTTCGCATGAAGTACCAAAAACAAGGGGCTTCGTGCAAAGACCCCTAGGTGGCTTCATGCGAAGAGGGGATTCGTACGAAGCCCCTCAGGACCGAATTTTTTTTATAAATTTTAGCATTTTATGTTTTTATTATCATTTTTACTGATGCTATTTGTGGACCTTAGGGCTTGGAGTGAAGTACCTCAGCACGATAGCATGCCAGCGCCTCCCGAGCTTCATCGACATCTTCAGTTTCCTAGTAGTATCAAGTACACACATTTTTCTCATTTTTTATTGTAAATAATATGTTTTGTATTTATTTTAGCTAGTTATTTGTTTTAAATAATTTTTTATTTGTACAAATGTTCAAAATTTGTAGCTAAATATTATCTAATATGTTAGAAATCAATAGTAGAATGTTAGAAAATCGTAATTAAATATTAGAAAATAATAGAAATATTAAAAATCATAGTATAAATGTTATAATATGTTAGAAAATGTTAGAAAATAATAGTAGTTTGTTAGCACCTATTAGAAAATATTTACAAAACATTAAAAATCATAGTAGAAATGTTAAAGTTAGTTATTTAGTAAACATGTACACACATTTTTAGTAAATATTAAAGTTGGTTATTTTTCTTAAATAATTTTTAGTTTGTAAAAATCTTAGAAAATTGTAGGTAAATTTTTTTAAATGATCTAGTAGTATGTTAGAAAATGTTAAAAAATTGTAGTACAATAAGTTTCTAGGACCCTTATTCCTCTCTTACAACATATTAAGACACTTAGGATCCTTTAGGAATCTCAAGATTTTATAATACATATTAGGACATCTTACTTGACACATAGGACCCCTTAGGACCCATACGACCCATTATTATATCTTAAAATGTCCTAGGACACATTCATCTATCTTAGCTTCTGTTAATACATATGTGAACCCATCGTTGCCCACAAGAACCCTTAAGACATACTAGTATCAATTAATGTAACCTAAGATCCCTTAGACCACTTATCACATCTATGACCCATTAACATTGTTGGACCATTATACATCCCTTATGGAATTTTAAGACATATATGACCCATTCAGATCATCAAGACCCATTAACATATCTTAGGTTGTCTTATGACACATTTATGTACATCTTAGATTCAATTAATATCATACAAGGATCCACTAATGAAATGTAAGACCCCTTAGGACCTGTTATGTTACCCCCGAGCCCTTAAGACACTCTACCTTACCCTTATCCATCCCTTACATTATCTTACAACACATCTAGGACTCATTGTTACCCATGACCCCTCAAGATAGTCTAGGACCACTTATATTGCACCTACCACCCATTAACATTCTAGGACTCTTATCTAGATCCCTTATGAAATCTTAAAACAAATATGGAACCTTAGGACCCCCAAGACCCATTAAAGAATCTTAGGATATCCTAGGGCCACTTAGACCACTTATCACATCTATGACCCATTAATATTATTGGACCATTATACATCCGTTATGATATTTTAAGGCATATATGACCTATTCAGATCTTAAAGACCCATTATACATACAAGGATCCACTAATGTAACCTTGGACCCCTTAGGACCTTTTATGTTGCCCATGACCCCTTAAGACACTCCATGACTCTTATATATACCTTAGGACCTCTTATGTTACCCACTACCCCTTAATACAATCAAGGACCACTTACGCTACCCACAACCCCTTAATGCACTCTAGGTCATATTATGATGAAGGGTGCTCCCCTTAATACCACAAATGCATAACAGAAATAGAGAAACAACAACAATATGCAAGAACAAAAAATTGGCTTCTTATTATCTCCACAAATGTGGAATTACAAACTTTCAGAATTACAATATGCAAAGCCACATGGGCATTCCCTTACAATATTCTGTAGGACAAAGCCTCGAACTATTACCCAGATCTACTACCCGGAACTATTCTGAACTGCCTAAGACAATCATACAGCCTTCCTTATATAGGCAATTATCCACCGCCTGGGAAGGTTCCAGAATTTTAGCCAATAAGGCCGACCAAACTTAGAATTATTTTATTTTACATTTTATTACATCATAGTCGGCTGAAGATAACCTTTGAAACCTGAACATAAATTTTGAAGAAAATTATTTTTCGCCATTTCAGGTGGCCCAACTTCCGAAGACCATAAGTCATCACCAGTTGACCCGATCGACTATTATAACCCCATTTCGGAAATGCCACGAAGCGCTCTACAGGCTTGACCCGCGCAAGCACCCGTCACACAAATTTTTGACCTCATCCGGGGCCTCTAAAGCCTTCAAAATTGAGTTCAAAGTTTCTGTACCCTACTACCAATACCGAAAATCTTCAATATCTTCCAATATACACTTGATCTGGCAATGAAACTTTACTGGCAGACTTATATGACCAAAATGAACCTCCAAGAAAGAAATCAGATCATTCTGAGCACATACAAAAATTACCAAAAATAGTAACTTTCCATAAATAGCAGCTCTGCACAAAATAACCCTTATTGAATATAAAAACAAAAATATTTTTGGGTGATGCAAGATTGCTCTTACACCCAGGATGCTCCTGCATCAGACACCCAGGGTAATTTGAGAAGTGACCCTGTCACGACTCAGGTGTGTAGAGGAAAACCAAGACGGTTAACCTCCTCCTTTGTTAGCCATGATGAATCTTCAACAGGTCATCCTTTCCACTTGACCAGATATTCTTCATATGTCCTATTCCTTGTGCTTCTGCCAACACGACTATCCAGTATATCTTCAATCTCCTTAGTGTCTGAACTAGTTGCTGGAATACTCCACTGTGCTGCTGTGATCTCATCTTCAACACCTCCTTCATGATACTCTATCAGATCTGAAATGTTAAACAGTGGTGAAATATTTAGCTCAGTAGGCAATTCTACCTCATATGCGTTTCCTGAATCATGTTTCTTCAATATCCTGCATGGTCCAAACTTCTTCATTTTCAGCTTGTTATATGTACCAACTGGAAACCGCTCCTTCCGCAAATGAACCATGACTTCATCACCAACCTGAAATTCCTTATGCCTCCTTTTCTCATCTGCCTTAGCCTTATATTGTGCGTTCATCTTGGTAATATGCTTCCTCACCTCCTCATGGATGTTCTTCAAGTGTTCTGCAAAATCTTTAGCTTCAGCACTACTTATTTCTCCTTTATCTATCTTCCTCAATTCAGATGCATTTCTTGGACTACTTCCATATACAATCTGGAATGGTGATTTACCAGTGCTCCTATTGACAGAATTACTGTATGCAAATTCTGCCTATGGTAAAATCAAATCCCATCCCGTTGGCTTATCTCCAACCAAACATCTCAGCAAATTTCCCAAACTCCTATTCACCACCTCTGTCTGTCCATCAGTCTGTGGATGATGTGATGAACTGAACTTCAAATCTGTCTTCAACTTCTTCCACAATGTACGCCAGAAATATCCAACAAACTTAGTGTCCCGATCTGAAACTATGGTCTTTGGCAAACCATGAAGTCTCACTACTTCTCTGAAAAATAATTCTGCTACATGAACAGCATCATTAGTCTTCTTGCAGGGAATGAAATGTGCCATCTTTGAAAATCTATCAACTACTACAAAAATTGAATCATGTCCCCGCTGTGTCCTCGGTAAACCAAGAACAAAGTCCATACTGATATCCTCCCAAGGCTTCTCTGGTATAGGCAATGGCTGGTACAACCCTGTATTCTGCTTCACTCCTTTCGCCATTTGACATACTCTGCAATTCTATACAAACTTCTTCACATCTTGCTACAACTGTGGCCAATAATAATTCTCACTAACCAAACCAAGGGTTTTATCACGACCAAAATGTCCAGCCAATCCTCCACTATGCTTCTCCTTGATGAGATTCTCCCTCATAGAACTTCGTGGAATGCACAACTGACTCCCTCTGAATAGCATATCATCCTGGATGATGAAATCCAACCATTTCGTTCTGTCTAGAGTAACAGGTTCTGTACAAGCTTTCCAAGCTTCACCAAAATCAGGATCCTCTAGATACAAATTCTTGAGTTCCTTGAACCCAACCACTTCAATCTGCATTTCTGTCAGCAATAGTTGCCTTCTGCTAAGAGCTTCTGCAACTCTATTAGACTTTCCACTCCTGTGTTTCAAAACAAATGTATAACTCTGCAAAAACTCAACCCATTTCAAATGCCTTTGATTCAATTTTCCTTGACTATTCAAATATTGCAAATCTTGATGATCAGTATACAAAACAAACTCCTTAGGAAGCAGATAATGTCTCCACTTCTTTAATGCCTGAACTATAGCATAAAATTCCTGATCATAAATAGAATATTTTCTCTTGGCATCATTTAACTTCTCACTGAAATAAGCAACAGGTTTACCTTCTTGGCTCATAACAGCTCCTATTGCAGTACCACTAGCATCACAATCTACTTGAAACACCTTATTAAAATCTGGAAGTGCTAGAACAGGTTGTTCTGTAACTTTTTGTTTCAATAATTGAAAACTCTTTTCTGCTCCTTTAGTCCACTTAAACTCTTTCCTATCCCCTCTCATTGTTTCAGTCAAGGGTCCACAAATACTGCTAAAATTTTGAATAAACTTTCTGTAAAAGCTAGCTAGACCATGAAAAGATCTTACCTCAGTAGCACTCCTTGGAGTAGGCCATTCAAGGATAGCCTGTACCTTCTTTGGGTCCATTTTTAGACCTTCTGTTGAAACTACAAACCCCAAATACACCAACTCTTTTTTCACAAAACTGCACTTCTTCAAATTAATCAACAATTTCTCTCCTCTCAACTTCTCAAACACTATACGAATATGCATCATATGCTCCTCCAATGTCTTACTAAAGATCAAAATATCATCTAGGTAAACAATGACAAACTTACCCAGAAATTCTTTCAGAACCTCGTTCATGAGCCGCATGAAAGTGCTCGGTGCATTGGTTAGCCCAAAAGGCATGACTAACCACTCATATAGTCCTTCCTTTGGCTTGAAGGTAGTCTTCCATTCATCTCCTTCTCTGATCCGAATCTGATGATATCCACTTTTCAGATCTATCTTTGAGAAATACACAGCTCCACTCAAACAGTCCATAATATCATCCATTCGTGGCAATGGAAACCTGTACTTGATTGTGATCTTGTTTATTGCCCTAGAATCTATACACATCCTCCATTCTCCATTCTTCTTTGGTGCTAATACCGCTGTTACAGCACAGGGACTCAGACTCTCTCGAATCAATCCTTTCTGTAATAGTTCATGTACTTGTCTGTTCAACTCTTCATTTTCTGCTGGTGTCATTCTGTGTGCTGCCTTGTTTGGCAAACTGGCTCCTGGAATCAAATCTATCTGATGACTGATCTTCCTTACCGGTGGTAATCCATCAGGTACATTATCAGATACAATATCCTGAAACTCATTCAACAAATCTGCAACCTCTACAGGTACATCCTCTACTTCTTCTTTACCAGCTTTTGGAATTAAAGAAAAATACACATGCTCATGTCTCATACCATCTAGGAATTTTCTTCCATCAACAAATGTTATTCTTGCATTACCACATACCTTTTCTTCAATCTCCTTCAATGGTTTTAGCTTATGTCGCACTCCATCCTTTGTCAGGGAATAGGTATTCGCACGACCATCATGTACAGCACATCTGTCAAACTACCATGGTCTACCCAACAACATATGACATGCATCCATAGATATGATATCACATAGTACCTCATCTTGGTACCCGCCAATCTTGAACTTCACCAGGCATTGTTCATTGACCATGACCTTGTGGTCATCCTGTACCCAGGCAATCCGATATGGATGTGGGTGTTTCTGTCTCTTGAGCTTCAACTTTGTCACCATCTCTTCTGACACCAAATTGTCAGTGCTTCCACTATCAATAATCACATCACAACATTTACCTTCACACTTGCACCTGGTGCGAAACAGGCTCCTCCTTTGCTCAGGTTCATTCTCACCACTCAACAGGACTCTTCTGTTAATCAACATTTCTCCTCTTTCAGCATCTTCAGAATTTGATGATCTGGTATCTTCATCTACATGTGCAACTCTGGCCTGGCTTTCATTTCTCCTGTCTGTTCTGCCTTGGCGCTAAGGACATTCAAATGCCCTATGACCTTCTTCTCCACAGTGAAAACATGTTCCACGGAAGCCACCTCTTCCAGATCCTTGTCCTCTTCCTCTTCCTCTCTAATCTCTATTATTCTGATCCTGGAAGCGATTGGAATTATTTCCTCGCTGATTTTGACTGCTACTGGCCTCATCCTTCTTTTTTGGATCTTCATTTTGACCACCATATGATCGTCCACCAGATCATCCACCGCGACCTCTTCCATTTTGTCTGCTCTCAAACTTCTTGTTCAACTTTTCCTCTACTTTTAGGGCAAACTGGTATGCCTCTTCAATACTGTTCATTCGAACCAGATTTAGCTCCTCCTGAATACTTGGCCTTAACCCATTAAGGTATCGGGCAACTTTCTCCTTATCAGCTTCTGCATGGCCTGTTCTGATGAGAAGTCGATAGAAATCCTCTGTATACTCTTGAACAGATCTTCCTGCTTGCTTCAAACTCTGCATTTTCTTTAGTAGGTCAAGCTCATAATCAACAGGAATGAATTGTCGCTTCAATTTATCCACCATCCGATCCCATCTTGTGATTTTATCTTTCCCTCTTCTATTTCGCTCCAACTGAATTTCTTGCCACCAGATCTTCACATGACCTTTCAATCTGGCCTTCGCAAATTTGACCCTATCAGGATCGTCAACATCTTCATACTCAAAATATTCCTCACATTCATTGATCCAGTCAATCAATTCCTCTGGGTTAAGGTTTCTAGAAAATGTAGGAACCTCAATCTTAGGTCTTTTCCCAATCTTTGAAATGGCCCGAAAAAGTCTTTCTTCCTCCTGGTTCACAATTTCAACTTCTCCTTCTTGATATTCTTCTTCGGCTTCATCCTCTCTTTCGTCTCTGACATTAAGATTCATTCCTCTGTGAATCTCTTCTTGCAATGCTCGCACTTGTCTCTGTAGCTCTCTAACCTCGGGTGTCACAGCACCAGCTCTTCCACCACGTTCTCTTCGTGGAGGCATTTTCGCGATGCGCGCTGAAACCCTAACCACGGTCCTGGTGCAAACTGCCTCACAGTCGGCGATCTGTTTACACACTCAAGAAAACTTGCTCTGATACCACTTGATGAAGGGTGCTCCCCTTAATACCACAAACGCATAACAGAAATAGAGAAACAACAACAATATGCAAGAACAGAAAATTGGCTTCTTATTATCTCCACAAATGTGGAATTACAAACTTTCAAAATTACAATATGCAAAGCCACATGGGCATTCCCTTACAATATTCTGTAGGACAAAGCCTCGAACTATTACCCAGATCTACTACCCGGAACTATTCTGAACTGCCTAAGACAATCATACAACCTTCCTTATATAGGCAATTATCCACCGCCTGGGAAGGTTCCAGAATTTTAGCCAATAAGGCCGACCAAACTTAGAATTATTTTATTTTACATTTTATTACATCATAGTCGGCTCAAGATAACCTTTGAAACCCGAACAGAAATTTTGAAGAAAATTATTTTTTGCCATTTCAGGTGGCCCAACTTCCGAAGACCATAAGTCATCACCAGTTGACCCGATCGGCTATTATAACCCCATTTCGGAAATGCCACAAAGCACTCTACAGGCTTGACCCGCGCAAGCGCCCATCACCCAAATTTTTGACCTCATCCGGGGCCTCTAAAGCCTTCAAAACTGAGTTCAAAGTTTCTGTACCCTGCTGCCAATACCGAAAATCTTCAATATCTTCCAATATACACTTGATCTGGCAATGAAACTTTACTGGCAGACTTATATGACCAAAATGAACCTCCAAGAAAGAAATCAGATCATTCTGAGCACATACAAAAATTACCAAAAATAGTAACTTTCCGTAAATAGCAGCTCTGCACAAAATAACCCTTATTGAATATAAAAATAGAAATATTTTTGGGTGATGCAAGATTGCTCTTACACCCAGGATGCTCCTGCATCATATTAGGTCCTAATAGGCCACATTAGGTCATATTAGGAAATAAGGTATGGCTAAGTTGTTTCTCTACTTAAAGACCTAACTAAACCTATTAGGACCAAGTAGACTTAACTAGGACCTATGAGGACCAATTAGACAGGTATTAGGTCTTTAACCAACATTAGTCTGACCAATTTGATGTATTAGGACCTATTAGGTCCAAATAGACCTAACTACACCTATCTAGACCTATTATGACCAATTAGATAGGTAACTAGACCAATTAGGACCTATTAGGACCAAAATTTAGGACCTATTAGACTTAACTAGACCTAATTGTACCAAGACCAATTAGGACCTATTAGGAACAAAATTTAGGACCCAATTATCTACCTAATTAGACCTAATTAGACCTATTAGGACTAATTAGAACCAATTATGACCAATTAGAACTAATTAGGATAGGTAATTAGACTCAATTTGAACCAATTATGACTCAATTAGAATCAATTAGAACCAATTAGGACCTAAGTAGACTCAATTAGAACTAATTATGACTCAATTAGAATCAATCAGAACCAATTAGGACCTAAATAGACTCAATTAGAACCAATTATGACTCTAGGACCACTTATGTTACCCACGACCACTTAAGATAGTGTAGGACCACTTATATTACCCACGACCCCTTAAGACACTCTATGACTCTTATCTATATGTTAGGATAGGTAATTAGACTCAATTAGAACCTAATTTAAGACCTAATAAGACCTCTTATGTTATATACGACCCCTTAAGACCTAATAAGACCTCTTATGTTATCTATGACCCCTTAAGACCTAATTAGTGCATCTTAGGACCCTTAAGACCTAATAAAACCACTTATGTTACCCACGACCCCTTATGTACACGTATTTTTAGTAAATATTAAAGTTAGTCCTATGACCCATTAAAGTACATGTTAGGTTTCATTAATACATACTAGGATGTCCTATGACCCATTGATGTCTTATCTATACCTTAGGACCTCTTATGTTACCCATGACCCCTTAAGACCTAATAAGACCTCTTATGTTATGTATGACCCCTTAAGACCTAATTAGTACCTTAGGACCCTTAAGACCTAATAAGACCACTTATGTTACCCACGACTCCTTAAGACACTCTAGGACCACTTGTGTTACCCATGACCCCTTACGTACACATATTTTTAGTAAATATTAAAGTTAGTCCTATGACCCATTGATGTACATGTTAGGTTCATTAATACATACTAGGATGTCCTATCACCCATTGATGTTTTATCTATACCTTAGGACCTCTTATGTTACGACCCCTTAAGACCTAATAAGATCTCTTATGTTATCTACGACCCCTTAAGACCTAATTAGTACATCTTAGGACCCTTAAGACCCAATAAGACCACTTATATTCCCCATGACTCCTTAAGACACTCTAGGACCACTTATGTTACCCATGACCCCTTATGTACATGCATTTTTAGTAAATATTAAAGTTAGTCCTATGACCCATTGATGTACATGTTAGGTTTCATTAATACATACTAGGATGTCCTATGACCCATTGATGTCTTATCTATACCTTAGGACCTCTTATGTTACCCATGACCCCTTAAGACCTAATAAGACCTCTTATGTTATCTAAGACCCCTTAAGACCTAATTAGTACATTTTAGGACCCTTAAGACCTAATAAGACCACTTACGTGACCTAATAAGACCTATAATTTGATATATTTAGATATTTGTTTCTATTTTACATGCAATTATAACATGTAATCAAGTACTTAATTATTAACACTTAGCTTCCACCTGTGATGTATCTAGATGGCTTCTCAAAGTCCACCTCAAACTCCTGATATGTATACTATTTTTCATATGGCTAATACAGAGGTAGCTCGACTTAGAGAGTCTATCCATAGGTCTACAAGGGATGGTATATATAGAGATAAATGTGCTACTATGTTGAGTAGTTTGGAGACTATGACTAGTAGATTGAGGTCTCACTCATCCTTCATGCCTCAAGTAGTTGAGGTCATTTTTTGAGAGTTGAGGGAGGAGGTCTCGAGTGATGTTTCCTTGGTGATGGTTCAGAGCCTCATCCCCAAGGAAATCATCAAATGATTTCCCACGTTATGAGGGGGTAAGAGTGGTGAGGGCATATTAGGTCATATAGTGTGTGATCCCTCAGATTGCATGTATGATTTACCCTCAACATCCTATAGCACATGATCATTATCTAAATAACGACCAAATTCTATTATATTTTGCATAGTAGTTGTACACTGAGTTCTGTTTGGGACTCAGGGTCAACTATTTAGATATCTCATCATATTATGGTTAGGGTCTTGGTAGGATTGGAGACTGCAATCAATATCATAGGGTTGATCGAGTTGTACAGCCTCGTAGATAGCTAGTTGGTTAGAAGACTCCAACAGTGGCACCAACGATGGCTACTACTACAGATAGAGTCATCATTCCTTCTCAGAGGGGAATTGTGGATAGTATAGGATAGATTGCTTCTACAGCCACATCCATCACTTCAAATTCAGTGGGCAGATACATTTTGACTAGACTGAGTAGAGCCAGATCATCTTCTAAGGCTTCATATAGTACTACTATAGGTGTGAGTGAGGAGACGTATAAAGCTACAGGTCTTCCTATACCTAGAGAGATACGAGCACTATCTAGTCATCAAAGTACTTTAGATATGGCCTTTTATTTTTTGGAGGATCTCCTGCAAGCCTATTCTCATATTTCTGATTCGCACAGGATGCCCATATATTCAGTCAGGGATTTCATTGCACTTACATGGGGTTCTGTAGTTCTACAAACATAAGATGCACCATCTACTAGTCAGGCACAATATAGTGTAGAGTACCGTGCACCCCAAATAACTCTACAGCTACAGAGCTAGGTATATAGTTTGGAGATGTACGCATCACGACTGCGGACCTAGATGCTTTTGATGAGCAGTTGCATGGATTGGGTCAGGTGGACGTTGGCACTGATGGAAGGTCATTAATGGATATGTTATTGTGTCTAGATGGTTCAGGTTCTACATCACTCCCCTCCCAGCTAGTGTCACCCCTACACTCCTCATTACTATAGAGGTTTTGGACGTTAGGTGGTGTGGGTGATGCAGTATCAGTTGATGATATGATGGTGCAATGTGTTGATGATCCTCCTACTCCTGAGACTTAAGTACATATAAAATTTTCTTTTCTTTTTTATTAGGAGATTTAGTGAACAATTAATAGTAGGTCACAAGTGTATTGATGTTTGTTCAATATATAATATCTTGTAGGCATAATTAGTAGAGCATGTTACCTCTAGTGTGGGCCCAAAGCATCTTCCACATGATGTGACACCTACTAGTGGCCAGGTAAGTTTTAGATATATGTATGTTTAAGCATGCATATGTACACATGTATTTATATATTTCAAGTACTTTACATAATATATCTACTATGCACATGTATATAACCAATTGTTATACACTAAATTTGCAAGGGTCAGTCACTGCTATATAGCTAGATGTTGCTTTTCATAGGAGCGATTTAGTAGATGTGATGCCTAGTAGTGGTCAAGTAAGTTTTGAAAATATGCAAGTTTAAACATGCAATTATAATATTTTAATTATTTTAGATTATTATCATATATACATGCATTTATATTCGCAGGGATTAGTTGATGTCTCACAGCTAGAGGATGCTCATGGAAATCTCTCTGTTCACATGCACCTAGATGACTCCCTAGTTTAGGACATGTTGAACATATATTTTATTTGAGACTCAGTTTATGATTTGAGACATATATTTGATTAGAAACATATATATTTGATTAGATGTAGTTATATTTGATTCGTGACATATATTTGATTAGAGACATATGATTCGAGACATATATTTGATTAGAGACACATGTATTTGATTAGAGACGTATATTTGATTAGATGATATGATTTTATTTGATTAGATGATATGATATATAATTTGACTAGATGGTTTTATTCGATTAGATGATATGATTAGATTAGATGGTTTTATTCCATTAGATGAATATGATTTTATTCAATTAGATGATATGATTTTATTTGATTTGAATAGATGATTTTATTTGATGATATATAATTTGATTACATGGCTTTATTTGATTAAATAATATGATTTATTTAGATGATATAATTAGATGATATGATTAGATGATACGATGAATAATAACTATTCTAACTAATTCTAAAACTAACACATGTCATAAGTAATATAACTAATTTCATCATTTTTTAGTGTCTTAAGGGGAGGTCTTTAGGGGATCTATAATTAATATCATAAAAGAAAACTAGTTAATACATGTAACTAGTGAATAATAACTATTCTAACTAATTCTAGAACTAACACATGTCATATGTAATATAAATAATTTCATTATTTTTAAGTGTCTTAAGGGGAGCTATAATTAATATCATAAAAGATAACTAGTTAATACATGTAACAAATGGATAATAACTATTCTAACTAATTCTCAAACTAACACATGTCATAAGTAGTATAACTAATTTCATGAAAGCATACATAAAATCTTTAACTAATATTAAATCTATAGAAATCATTGAATAATCAAAGTATACATATAAAATTATATATATTAAAACCATTGAACCATCAAATAGGTTCATCATATATCAACAAATTATAGTCCATCATATGTTTAAATATATAAACAAAGTATAATAAAATTTAATCCAGAGATATCAAGTAGGTCCTAACACAAGAAATAAGTATATATATTATACTTTTTAGACCAAATCAAGTGGTTCAAACCTTTCATGGAGAACCTATAATATTCTCTCATGATCCTCACTATCTAGTCTCCACTTACGACGTCCATGTTGAGATTTAACTGTATGAAGACAAATAGATGTGGCAACTACTAGGTGACTCTATTGAAACACCTTATTGTCTAGTTCATAATTAACAAAGTGAATACCATGTTGAATTACTTTGATTTTCTTGAAATTTGTTCCCTCTAAAACAACTGAACCTATAGGTCACAAATTTTAACAATATATAAATTTAAACAAACTCAATTTGAAATTTGTTAAAAGGTTGAAATTTAAAATTTACAAATTGAGTTCAATATATTGATATAAACCATATACAAACCTATGGGGAACAACATTCCATTGCTTTCTTCAGGTTCAAGTAACTTCATCATCTCTGCAGTACAACACAGTAAATAATAACCAACTCCTTCTACATTTCCATGCTCAGCAATCACTGTAAAGACATCTCCTGGACAATAAATTTATATATACATGTGTGAGATCTTAAAATAAATACTTAGTTCAATTTATAGATCTATCTATATCTATCTATACATGAAACTAAATGTACCATATAATGTGAAATATATATACTTAACAATTTTGACCAATCCAGAGATATGATTGTAATTAGTAGAAATCAAATGAATATCATTGAAGTTTTCATCTTCATCTCTATCAAATGTATCAGTAACAACTAGTGGCACTAGATTCCATGTGCTTATATATCCATGATCTTGATTGATACATTCCTCATAATTTTCAACAATGTAGTGATAACAAAAGCATGAGTAGTCCCTAGTGTTCAACATCCAATTGTGACAATTCGTACTCATAACTGAATGCCAAGACCACATATTTTCTATCCTATTGCAACCATGCATAATTTTTCTATCCACACTTGAACAAATGCATATATAATACATTTTATATAAATATAATTTGAATAAAAAATATCATAAAAATTTTAAACACTTTCAAATAATTTAAAAATGTGTGCATACCTTTTATCTCCCAAAATTTTCTATATGGCACCGCCTAAGTCAATCCTGATGATGTGTCATTCTCATTTGGTGTGAAATGTGTCTTGCAGCATTCAACCACATCATGTGCATTTTTTATATGCACTCCCTTATAATTTATTTGATACTTTTGTATAGCATATTTGATGCAAGCTCTGGCACCATCATGTTCACCTCTTCCATGTCCACTCTCAAAGAAACTCCAGACATGCGGTATGTTTTCATTACAATGATATCTACATAGTGCATAAAATGGTCTTGATGATTTGAATTGTGCAGTGCATCCATCTGACCAAACATAATGCTTATCAGTGTTTATACCTCTTTCTTTCAAATTTGCAAAAAACATCTTGAAGCAGTGTTCCACATAATGAATGACATGCTCTCTATCATCACTTATATAAAAATAATATTCTTTCTTGATGAACCATGCTACAAATGTGCTCTAAATACCATCCAAATTTAATTGTGCACGCCAATAACACACATGTACCATAATAGTAATTTTCTCTCAAAAATAGTATTCTAACTAAATTGTCTTTTGATGAACAAAAGAATAATTTTCTGCAAAATCAACAACTGATACAATAGTTCCAAGTGGGAAATTATCTCTGTGTTTGAAATTGTTATGCTTTCCACTTTGCAAAAAAAGCATGATGAATGTAGGGTTGGATCAATTTTTTAAATCTTTCCATAAATACTCTAACATTTATCTCATCTTCAACATATTCTAACCTTTTGGATTATTTCCCAAATTTTGTTTCATTCTTTACATATTTGTAACTCTTGCAATTTACCATCTTTGCTACATCAATATTTTCATTTTTCAAAGGAAAAATAGACAAATCGACATATGTTTGGAATATTCCTTTTATGCAATTTATTTGTCCAACTACATCATCTCTTTTGTCACATAAAATGGATGAGATGAACTCACTTTGTCTAGTTGGAGGAGCCTTTTCAAAACCATAATTGTCTTCTACAAACATTCAAAAAACTTGATAGTGGAGATCAAATTCAATATGATAATGACAACAATAAGTTTCAAACACTTTGTTTGTCCTGATATAATATGGCTACAATCTTTCAAACAATGTTTGTCCAATCTTTATATTATGATTTGAACTCAAAAATGACATATGCATTTCATGTTGTGTTGTGTGCAACCAATGTTTCATATGATATTCATATTGATTAGCTGAAATTCTATGTCTGATAACATCTCTAGTGTTTGATGAAGAACATGTATTGTCATTCCAAAATGATGTGACAAATTTTTTTGTTCCTTCATCAATCCTATCAGAACGAGGAACTCTACACATGATTGCCCAATTGCCTTTTAAGGTAGTATCATCCAAAAGTATTCTCCTATTAACATATCATGATATTGTTTTCCTATTCAAACCAAAGTGAGATGAAACTGAAGATATCTATCTTTTTCATCCCATAGTGTTACCTACAATGGATGTCAACATAACTTTTATTGTAATGGACTTATCTATAGTTTGAGATCGCTTCCCTAACTGGTTCAAATCTTTCTTAATATTTTCAATCATATCAAATTTCATGTCAACAAATTTTCTCTTCTTTGGTGATGTGTCTATACCCAATAATTTTAATGCCCCTTCCAACTTCTTGTTTATAAGTATAAGTGAAAGCAATTAAGCTTGTTCAAGTGTTTCAAAATTATCAAATTTACCCAATATTTCTCTTGCTATCATTTTTATTGATCTCTTCTTAGGAAGACTTAAGTGTTGAACATTAGCAAGTGATCTCAAATTGTCCACATCCATTGTAAGTAAATGATCTAAGTTTCTATAATTAATATTTTTCTTTACAGTTTGAGATAAATTTAAAAGTTTATCCATACTAATAGGAGCATGTGATATTGACCCTTCTCCAACATTAATTGTTTGATCTTCTATTGGGAGTAATCCTGACCCTTCTTCAATGTGCAATTCTTGAACTTGACTTGACCCTCCTACTTCAGCTTGTCTTTCAACTTCTTTAGTTTTATGATAATATGTCAATTCATATTCACAATTTCTTTGTTCAATACTAGGTGACCCTTTTCTAGAAGATTTACTTTGTCTTCCCTTCTTGTTCCCCATTTCTTCGAGCTCAAAAAAATGACTTCCATAAGATCATCAACAAAAATTTTCTTCTTCAAAAAATACTTTAATCTAATATTTTTCCTCTCCAAAATTATGCCTTTGAAAAAATAGAAAAATCAATCCTCCTTCAAAAAGTACCCTCAATAATAGAAAATGTGAATTTATTAATTGCAATTTCATATAAAATAGAAACAAAATGTTTTACTTTTATACCATTCTAAATTTTATTTACAAAATAATTTTACTAGCCGACTTTGCTCAAAGTATATACTTCGTGCGAATTACCCAAGATAAAATTATGGTAGATGTCTTTTTGTCAGGATTTTCACTTGAGAGGCTTTGTGCAAAGGGTCTTCACATGAATCCCCTCAAGTGTCTTCACACGAAGGGGGTCTTCACATGAAGACCCCAAAACTAAAATTTTGCCCTCAGAAAATAACAAAACTTCAGAAAAATGGTCTTCTGGGGCTCAAAACAAGGACTAAACAAGATGATTTTTTCAAATAGATGATGTCAAACAATGCTATTCAGACCATGCTTTCTAATGAATCTAATTATAATACATATTGAGTTCATTATCACTTTTAAATATTACTTTAACTAAACATAGGTTGTTTGGTCATTCAACAACTTGTCTCTTCAAGACTTTGGGAAAAATAGTAAATGATAAAAAAAAAATTATAAAAAATATGTAGAAAAAGTGTATTTGTGTTACCTTTCTATGAAAAAAAGAAAAAATTAATTTTGATATACACAGATCAAGTTAGAGCGATCCAAGTGACCTTATGTCTAAATTACAGTTACAGTCACTTTAAAACTTAATAAACTATGAAATATTGATCCAAAATGAATAAAACCAATTGCATTCTTCAGATATTGAAGTTAGAAATATAATGTCAAAATAATTACATTGTTATCATATTTTAAAAAACAATTATGTTGATCCAAGTGACAGTAACTCCTTAAAAACATAGTTTTTTCATGCAAACCACTTTTAGAAGGAGAATGAAAAGTGAATTTAAATTTTATATATATATATATATATATATATATATATATATATATATATATATACACACACACACACATATACATATACATATACATATACATATACATATACATATACATATACATATACATATAAATATACATATACATATACATATACATATATATATATATATATATATATATATATATATATATATATATATATATATATATATATATATATATATATATATATATATATATATATATATATATATATATATATATATATAAACTATTTAAAGAAAATTCTAAAAGACTCTATTTTACGCCATCTTCAAATTCCTAATAGTTTTGCGGCAACAGATGTTCGAAGTGAAGTTTTTTCTTAGAATGTTGAACTCTCTGTCAAAGTTGGCCAAAAAGTGGGACTCACTATTGTGGGACCACCCATATAATCTTGCAAAGTTGGAGTTGACTCAATTGGCCAAGAACCTATCATTAATCAGGAAAACAAAGAACTCAATGTGTAAGTTATGATCCCTATTACTTTGTATATTTTTCTAAGTACAAACCACGTTTCATATAATAGGAGATGTAGTCTGGAGTGAGAACTGACCCATGACACAACATATTAGTGAGTTTATTCAGCAATTAGGAGAAAACTTTGATAGTGTGATGGAGAACTATCTTGTTGAGTTTAGAAAGAAAATGAAGAAAAGAACCAGAATTCTTCTATCATTAGTAGAGAAAATATATGATGATGTATGTTTTCTTATGGATACCAATCATACATTTGTACAAGCTATTGTACCCAAGGTAGAATGGTTGAGACCATTGTCCTATGAGGTAAACATAGATGAAACATCTACATCTATAACAACTTTACTTGTAGAAGAAATTGATAGTAAAGAAAACACTTTTGGGAACTATGTGGAAGCCTAGTCTAAGATAACAATGGGATTAAAGTCTGCAACCTTAGAGAGGAAGTGAAAGAACTTAGTGAAAAACTGTGATAAAATATTAGGTTAAGGAGAAGAGTATAATGCACCACTTGAAATCACACAAGGTCGAGGTGAGGATAAATCAAATGCATCTAAAGAAAGTGAGGATGAGGAAGTAGATGCACAAAAGAAGGGAAAAGAGATAATGGTTGCAGATCCCACTAAGAAGAAGAACCTAAAACAAAAGCCTACTCCTCCTACAACAAAAAGACTGAGAATAAGGGAAACTTCAATTGCAATAGCTATTGAGCCACAAAATAAAACCTTATCAAAGAATACTGAAGGGAAGAGCTCAAGGAAACAAGTGCAAAAAAAATTTGTTGAGCAATCGTATGAAGAAATCGAGAAGAAAACTAGTACTACAAAAGGATGATGATGAGGAGGAGATTAAAAACACCAATGATATCAGTAAATTCATGCTAGCCACACATAAGCATGAAACTAATGTGGATGAGAACTACCATAACATCATGAGTACAATAGGTTTGGTAAGATTCAAATTAATTAAATTTGACAAGTTGAGCAAACTGATAAGGTAAAGATTGAAGATGCCATGATACAAATGTTGGGTACATTTAAGATGACACGTTAGCACCTTAGTGTAAATAATGCCTAAGTTAACAACAAAGCAAAGAGAAATATTTATGGGGCAATACTGATATATGTTTATTCCTAAATTGAGAGCATACTCCATATTGAAGAAGAATGTTTAAGAAGTTGTTAAATAGAGTACACTAATATGGAAGACAATTTGTTGGCTGATAGCTGATAAGAGTGCACATAAAGATGAAGTCACACTAGAAAATTTGAGCTTGATAACACTGAGGATATATATGAGCCACAAAATCTTGAGGAAGAAATAACACAGAAGGTAGAGGAGAGTGAACAATAGGATGTGATCACTATTGAGGATGTACCCGAGGACACACAAGTAAATATCAATGCCTTGACTGAGAAATAAATCAAGAGTCAAATTCTTACCGAGACAGCCTCAGATACATTTCTACCAAGCACCAATGTAGTTCTAATTCAAGTACATGACTATACAATGATTGAGGGTGCACCTATTGGAGATTTTCTAGCAAGCCAATACTGATTGTATGTTTGTCATTGATGTCAACATATGATAAGTAGCATGCGTAGATGTCTTATGTAGTGAGCCTTCAGTATATATAGCATGGACATGTTATCAACATGATAACATAGATGTTGACGTTAATTATTAGTACAAATAATTATATAGTAGCTTGTGTCAACATTATTCCTAACAAAGTTACATGCAGTGTCCTATGAGTGATTGACCATACAGTCATCAAGGATCCTTGTACATTTGGATATGTGATGGAGACATGTTAGTGATGTGACATTCATGGACCCAAAGTCTGATGTATAGTAGAACTAAAGTTATTAAGTCACTATTCACCAGTTACAGCTTCCTGTGTTTATCTAGAAGAGCCAATAGAGATTATATTGGTATAGGAGTTGTGCCTATCATTTCATTATGCGCACTTGGATTATTAATCAAAGAAGAGTTAAGAAGGTTTGGTTAAGAGTGTATGATGTAATTCATCTTGAGGAGAAAGTATTAGCTAAATTGGTAGAGCCGACAGTGTGTAGTGTACACCTACACTTATTGATTTGGATAGGTCCTAGATTGTGTTATGTACTTAGTAGATTCAACTAAGATGTTATTAGAGAGAGTTATTGTTTCTCTAATATGATTTCAAGGTGGTTCTAACAAGCCAAATTGATTATATCATTTAGAGGAAATATATCTATAGGCAGTCATTGGTGATTGATAAATGTGGTTCATAAGTTGAATGTAAGAGTAGAGCAGAGTGTACGAAGTGTTGAGCCATCAATAGAAGGTATATGTGAACAAGTAAAGAGTATATGATATTCATTGGAATTAATCTAGATAACAGGTCTAAGCATAATTCATCAAGATCCAGATATAGTGTTTATCTGTTATTCAGAAGTTTGCAACCTTCACCCCTTTGAGCAGTGAGCTCTCAGACAGTGTGTCCTCACCCCTAACATAGTTAATTATAAAAGACTCCTACCAAGGTTTGACCCTTGACCAGGTCACTATACTAAATGCATTGTAAAGATCAACTCCTAACAGGGTAATAAGGTCTCTTAACAAGGATCATAAAAAACTAGTGCAGATTATTAGTGGGTGTCAATTCTCACTGGGCTTTTTACCTATTTGGGTTTCCTTGTAACCAAAATTGTTGTGTTGTGTTCAAGTGTTATTTCATTGTGTTTATGCTTAAAGTTTACGTATACTTAATTGGATAAATAATTGAAACTTGTATATAACTTATTCACCCCCTCGCTTCTCAATTATCTCTTGGGACTATTCCTAACAATTGGTATCAGAGCCAAGTGCCTCAAAGAGAAAGTTTAATAGCCTGAGGTTGATCAGATGACATACTTCAGAAAAGAAAGTCCTAAGTTTGATGGAGAGAATTATCTTGACTGGAAAAACAAGATAATGACACATTTACAATGCATTTCTTTTGAAGTTTTTGAAGTAGCTATCAAAGAGGTTAAAGTTTCATCTTTAGAAGATATTGCAAAAGAAGATCTTACTGAGAAGCATAAGGATTTGTTCCATCAAAATGAAATAGCCAAAGAAGCCCTTATCAGTACCTTACCTGATAGTGAGTTTTCAGAGATAAAGAAAGTAGACCAATCCTACAAGATATGGAAGCACCTAGAAGACATGTTTGAAGGAGACACACAAGAAAAGAATGTGCACAGAAAGACATGGAAGAAAAAATAGAATACATTGGAGATGCTACCTAAAGAGAACATAAGAGCCTACAATCAAAGGATTAATGAAGCATTTGCTAGAATCAGAAACAATGGTGGAGAGATTTTAGAAGAAGACATCATGGATAAACTAATGACTACCTTGATACTAGAATATGAGAGCAAGATAAACATCCTTGATGAGACTATGCAATTCTTAGAAAACTTCAAAAAAGAAACCTTAATCACCAAGATTGTTGCATTTGAGATATCAAGTTTGAAGACAAAACCTAAAAATCAAACTGCCTTCAAAGCTTCTGTCCATGGTAAGAAATCCTTGTACACCTTTGGTAATTTTGATGATGATGATGTAGAAAAGGCACTAGATGATTTCATTGTTGTGATTTCTAAAAGAGAAAAGAAAGGAAAAGGAAAATACAAAGGTCAGTTGCCATTCAAATACTTTTCATGTAATAAGATTGGTCACTTTGCATCCAAGTGTCCTACAAGAGTTAAGAAGTTCAAAAATAACTACAAGCCTAAGTATACAAAGGAATGATACTATGATGGAGATGGAGTATTAGATGAAGAATCAACAGAAGAGGAAATTGGATTCATTGTTCTTGAATATGACAAGAACACACAAGAGTTAGAACTAATTTCACAAGCAGACATTGGGACATATTGGATCATTAATAGTGGTTGCTCACATCACATGACAGGAGACAAAGATAGATTTTTTCATTTGGATAGATACAAAGGTGGCATGGTTATATTTGGAGATAACACTCCTAAACCTATCATTGGTAGAGGAGCTATCACATTGGATGGAAAGAACAACACTGATGATGTTGTTTATGTAGATGGTTTGTAGTATAACCTTCTTAGTGTTGGGCATTTGCTTGAGAAAGGTTATCAGTTGGAGTTCAAAGACAACAAGTGCATCATTCACAACAAAGATGGTGTTATGATTCCATCAAGTTTAAAGACTAAAGGTAATCTTTTTTACCTTAATTCAAAAGAAAGTTTTTTTGTTGCTAAAGTTGATGTCAGTTGGCTATGGCATAAAAGACTATGTCACATCAATTTTGATAACATAGTAAAGATAAGAAATGTAAAGGTAGTAAGAGATCTACCTTCAATAGAAAATTCAGGTGATACTATTTCTAGGGAATGAGTAATGGGAAAGCATGTAAGGAATTCATTCAGGAGAAAGCATAATTCAATAGAGAACAAGTTGGATCTGATTCATACAAACCTATGTGGACCAACTCAAACAAGATCATACTATGGTGAAAGGTATTTTATTTTGTTATTTGATGATTATTCTAGAATGATATGACTTGCATTATTGAAAGATAAGTTTGAAGTATTTTAGAAGTTCAAAATATTCAAAGATAAGGTTGAGAATGAATCTGGACTAAAGATAAAGTGCCTAAGATCAGATGGAGGAGGAGAATTCACCTCTAATAGATTCTATGAGTACTGCGAAGAACATGGCATAAAGAGATAGTTGAGTGCACCTAGAACCCCTCAGCAAAATGAGATTGCGGATAGGAGGAATAGGATCATCCTTGATATAGCGCACACCATAATGATTGAAGGAAAAAGTGTACACACCTATTGAAGAGATGCAGTCAACACAATAGTCTACACCATCAATAGAATACAATTAAGGCCTGGTGCAGATACGACACCTTATGAGGTATGGTTTGGTAATGTTCCCATAGTGAAATACATTAGAATCTTAGGAAGCAAGTGCTATGTCAAGAAGGATGAAGCAATAGGAAATTTTGATGCAAGAAGCGACAAAGGTATCTTCCTTGGTTACTCTATTAAAAACAAAGCTTATAGATGTTTTAATTTAAGACTGAAGAAGATCATTGAAAGTGCTCATGTTAAGATTGATGAAAATTTTATGGTTCAAGAAAGATATCATGATTATTCACCTATGATTGAAGAAGAACCTAGTCCTTCCACTAGTGAGACAGTTGTTGAAGAGATGTTTGATAGTATTGATGTATTACTCAATGACCCTAAAATAAGTGAAGAAGAAACTCAGAAGGTAGATGAGATAGTATCACCTAAAGTTCCAAAGTTTACATCTAGATATCATTATAAGGATGACATCATTGGAGATCAAAGTAGAAAAGTCACAACAAGATCAAAATTAAAGAGTTCAGCAAGCAATGAGGTAGTATGTTTACTATCTCAAATTAAACCTTTAAGTGTTGAAGATGCATGTAATGATTCAGATTGGCATGATTCTATTAAAAAAGAACTAGATCAAATTATCAAGAATGAAACTTGGGAACTGGTCCCAAGACCTAGTGATAAGAATGTGATTGGAACAAAGTGGATATTAAGAAATAAGATGAATGAAGATGGTATAGTAGTAAGGAACAAGGCAAGGTTAGTATGTAAGGGATATACGCAAAGATAAGGTATTGATTATTCAAACACTTTTG
Source organism: Chamaecyparis obtusa (assembly GCA_027943335.1). Taxonomy (NCBI): domain Eukaryota; kingdom Viridiplantae; phylum Streptophyta; class Pinopsida; order Cupressales; family Cupressaceae; genus Chamaecyparis; species Chamaecyparis obtusa. The sequence goes on from BSBK01011359.1 coordinate 59,756, forward strand.
CACCAGTGAGCAGATTAGAAGCTATTATGCAACATTCAAAAAAATCAAAGTTTATCAGATGGATGTTAAGTCAGCATTCTTGAATGGAGAGCTAAAGGAAGAAGTATACATTTAGCAACCAGAAGGATTGATCTTATCAAACAAACCTGATATGGTATGCATATTGAAGAAAGGCCTTTATGGAATTAAGCAAGCCCCTAGAGCATGGTATGAGAGACTTGATGGATATCTAACAAAAATTGGATTCAAGAAAGGAGCAGTAGATTGTAATCTATTCATAACAGAGACATCTGAAGGTTTACTAATTGTATCTATATTCATTGATGACATTATCTTTGGAGGTAATGACAAACTTAGTACAAAATTTGCTAAGGAAATGCAGAATGAGTTTGATATGAGCATGATTGGACCTATCAAATACTTTTTGGGATTAAATGTGCAACAGACAGAGAAAGGTATTTTTGTTAATTAGTCCAAGTATGTGAAAAAAATATTGAAGAAGTTCAAGATGGATGATTGCAAACCAGTAGGTACACCAATGATAACATGATGTAAGCTTACAAAAGAAGATGATTCTCTGGTAGTAGATACAACATTGTACAAGTCTATGATTGGTTAACTCATATATTTAACTCAAACTAGACCTGATATTTCTAATGCAGTTGGCATAGTTGGAAGCTTTGCAGCATAGCCTAAACAAAGTCACCTCATGGTAGTAAAGAGAATATTCAGATATTTGTAGGGAACTACAAATTATGGTCTATGTTATCCTAACTCAGATAATGTTGAGCTTCATGTATATATAGATGTAGATTGGGCATGATGCGTTGATGATAGAAAGAGCACATTAGGAGGAGCAGTGTTTCTTGGTGATAGAATTGTCACTTGGAAAAGCAAGAAGAAGAATTGTATTCTCAGTCAACAACAAAAGAAAAGTATGTTGCAGCAGCCTTGAATTGTTCTACAATTGTTTGGATCAAACAGATTATAAAGGAATATGGAATCTAGATTGATTATCCTAGTATTATTCATTGTGATAACACTAGCACTATCAACATGTAAAAGAATCTTGTGATGCATGTAAAGGGAAAAACACAGAGAGATTAAGTATCATTTCCTTAGAGAGAAAGTGGCAAAAAAAAATCAAATTGGATTATGTAAGTACAAAGGAATAGCTAGAAGATATATTCACAAAGCCTTTTCCAAAGGATACTTTTGAGTATCTCAAGGAGAAGTTGGGAGTAATTCCCTTCCCTGATCCTTCTTAGAGAAAGTGGAAAAGAGCATCAGTCCTCGATGAGTGATGAAAGGTTGACTACTCTACTTCTAGAGTAGTACCAGATCTTAAATGTTGGGCACCCTTTTCCATTGATGTCAAAGGGGGAGTAGTATATAGTCATGAAAAATAGTAGTAAAAGGGAAGTACACACAGAATTAAGAATGAGTATTATAAAATAGTAAGGGGGAGTAGTATTCAGTCATGGAAGCAGTTCAGTTGAGGAAATGGAGGATTCATCCTTGGGGGAGTTTTGATGAGGAAATGGATAATTTTATAAAAGAATTGTCCATTTGGATTGGTGGTGTTCTTCATTCCATATGTTGCCATCAATGTCAAAGGGGGAGATTGTTGGAGATTTTCTAGCAAGCTAGTACTGATTGTATGTTTCTCAGTGATGACAACATATGATAAGTAGCATGCGTGGAAGTCTTATATAGTGAGACTTTCATATATATATCATGGACATGTTATCAACATGATATCATGGATGCTAAGGTTAATTATTAGTATAGATAGCTATAGAGAAGTTTGTGTCAGTAGTATTCTAGACAGAGTTATAGGCATTATTTTGTGAGTGATTGATCGTACAGTCATCATGGAGCCTTGCACATTTGGATATGTGACACAAGAAAGGGGTCAAGAGGGGCCAAAGTATGGCACACCCTAATGATCCAAACCTGCTCAACACACATGAAAGCTAACAAACACAACAGTGAGGGAGAGAATGCAAGATCGTTCATATATTTTTATCAAATAGAACCATACATGCCGGGTTGTAAGGCCTTCCTGGTTTCAGCTAGATATTACAATGAATTTCAAAAGTCCTCAAACATGCGAGGATCTATTACAATTCCTCAACCTAATGTCTACTATCTTCTATCTTCTCCAAAACTACCTCCTAAACTCTAAACCAATAAGTACATTTATACAAGAGTCTACCGAACTGAGTCAGCCTTCAGATCCACAATCAATGGAAGGAACAGTCAAGTCTAGGACCACACACCTCCCAATAAAAGATTCCATCATTAAATCTATGACCCATAATAAATGCACAAGTTGGCCCAACAAGAACTCAAAATAAACTACTCGGCAAATAAGGATGACCGAGCAATAGGCAAGCAACACCGAGCACCAGTGAAATAAATGACTTCCCAAAAGATGACTGACCATACTCAATAACCAAAGGAAACTGACCAACAATCGACCAACTTGGTCAAAGAATAAAATGAGCAACACAGAAAACTTCAAACATATTTTTGGTGACACAGGATTGCCAAGGACCCAAGATGCTCCTGCATTAGACACCTGGGGTTATTTGGAAATGATTCTCAAAATCATTTAGTAGGTATGATCTAAGATACATCCAACTCAGACTGTGAAATCCATGAACTGTCTTCTATTGGTCTATTCTTCCACTTTACCAAATATTCCATATACTATTTTCCTCTTGTGCTCTTGCCAACTCTTTCTTTCAAAATTTGCTCCACTTCTTCCTTCTTATTAGGATATTCTGTCGGTACTATCATTTCTTCATTAGATTCATGATACTCATATAAATCAAAAATATTGAAAATAGGTGATATGTCCATATCATCAAGTAACTCAATCTCATAAGCATTTCCACTGTTAAATTTCTTCAAAATCTTTCAAGGTCTGAATTTCTTCATCTTCAGCTTTCCATATGTGCCAATAGGAAACCAGTCTTTCTTCAAATGAACCATCACTTCATCACCAACATCAAAAGTATTATGCCTTCTTGATCTATCAGCTCTATCTTTGTATTTCTAATTACTCTCTTCCAACTTCAGCTTCACATCTTCATGCATTGTCTTCATGTATTTAGAAAATTTCACTCCTTCAATACTTCTCTTATTCTCAGAATCAATGTCTCTCAAATTAGATATATCTCTAGGTTGTGTGCCATTCACAATCTCAAATGGTGTTTTCCCAGTACTCCTATTCACTGAATTATTATATGCAAACTTTGCTTGTGCCAACACAGTATTTCAACTACTTGGTGTGTCTCCAACTAAGCATCTCAAAAGATTACCCAAACTTTTTTTTACAACCTCTGTCCATCCATCAGTTTGTGGTTGAAATGTAGAACTATATTTCAACTCAGTGCCAAACTTTTTCCAAAGGGTCTTCCAAAAGTATCCAACAAATTTATCGTCTCAGTCACAGATAATAATCCTTGGTAACCCATGCAATCTTACAATTTCTTTGAAGAAAAGATTTGCTACATGTATTGCATCTCATGTCTTTCTACAAGGTATAAAATGTGTCATCTTAGAAAATCTATCCACAATAACAAATATAGAATCATTGCCTCTTACTATCTTCGGTAAGCCAAGAACAAAATCCATATTGATGTCAATCCAAGGTTTCTTAGGTACAGCAATCGATACATATTTAAACCAGTATTATGACTTACTCCTTTTGCAACTTGACAAATTCCACAACTTTTCACAAATTTCTGAACATCTTTATACAACTGTGGCCAAAAGTACTTTTCCTTCAACAAATTCCATGTTTTTTCAATGCCAAAATGTCAAGCCAAACCACTACTATGTTTCTCTTTTATCAAATTATTTCACATTACTCCTCTTGGTATACACAACTGAATACCTTTGAACAACATACCTTCCTAAATAAAATATTCATCCCATTTGGTATCTTGTTGATATTGTATAGGTGCTCTGCACTTTCTCCATGGCTCAGAAAAATTAGGATCATTTTCATACAAACCTTTCATCTCATCAAAACCAAGAACTTGAATTTTCATCTCGGTCATCAAAGATCTTCTTCTACTCAATGCATCAGCAACTCGATTAGTGACTCCACTCTTATGTTTTATCACAAATGTATAGCTCTGTAGATACTCAACCCACTTCATATGTCTCTGATTCAACTTATTCTAACTACCCAAATATTGTAAAGCCTTATGATCAATATAGAACAAAAATTCACACAGTATCAAATAATGTCTCCATTTCTTCAGTGCTTGAAAAATAGCATAGAACTCTTGACCATACACATAATATTTCCTTCTAGGATCATTCAAATTTTCACTAAAAAAAGCAACAGGTTTACCTTCTTGACTCAACATAGCTCCAATTGCACCTCCACTTGCATCACATTCTACTTGAAATACTTTACTGAAATCGGGTAATGCCAAAATAGGTAATTCAGCAACTTTTTGCTTCAAAGTCTCAAAGCTTTTATCAGCTCCATGTGTCCACTTGAATATTCTTTTGTCTCCTCTCATAGTCTTAGTCATAGCATTACAAATTGCACTAAAATTTCTAATGAACTTCCTGTAAAAACTTGCCAGTCCATGAAATGATCTTACCTCACTAGCATTTTCAGGTGTAGGCCAATTTAGGATAGCTTCAACCTTTTCAAGATCCATCTTCAAACCATTAGTAGAAATAAAAAATCCCAAATACACAATCTCTTCTTTCATAAATGAACACTTTTTTAGATTTATCAGCAACTTTTCCTCTTTCAATCTTTGTAAAACTTGTCCGACATGCAACAAATGTTCTTCTCTAGTTTTACTAAATATCAGAATGTCATCTAGATATACAATAAAAAACTTACCCAACAATTTCTTCAAAACTTCATTCATCAGCCTCATAAAAGTACTCGGTGCATTAGTTAAACCAAAAGGCATAACCAACCACTCATACAAACCTTCTTTTGTCTTGAAAGTAGTCTTCCATTCATTACCTTCTCTAATTCTGATTTGATGATATCTACTTTTCAAATCAATTTTAGTGAAATACTTTGCTCCAGTCAAACTGTCCATTATGTCATCCATTCTTGGTATAGGAAACCTATACTTCACTATTATCTTGTTGATTGCTCTAGAATCAGTGAACATTCTCCATTCTCCATTCTTCTTTGGTGCTAATACAATAGGTACTGCACAAGGACTCAAACTTTCTCTGATCAAACCTTTCTCCAGCAACTCTTGAATCTGTCAGTTCAATTCCTGATTCTTGGTAGGTGTTAACCGATGAGGTGCCTTATTCGATAAACTAGCTCTAGGGATTAGATCCATACAATGATCAATGCTTCTTTTTGGTGGAAAACCATCAGGCACATTATCAAAAATTATTTCACTATACTCGGTGAGTAACTTGTCAATCTCCTCAGGAACATTATCTTCTATTTTCTTACTCATCTTATTAGGAATTACAACAAAACATACATCACTCCTTTTCAAATCTTCCACAAACTTTCTTCCTTCCATCAAGCAAACTTTCATAGATGTGCAAACATTACTAACAGGTTCTTCCATCAATGGTAACAAGATTTTTTTCTTCCTATCAACCACAATAGTATACTTATGCAATCTCCCATCATAAATAGCATGTCTATCATATTGCCAAGGTCTACCCAACAAAATATGACAACAATCCATAGGCATGATATCACACAACACCTTATCATAGTATTTTCCAATCTTCAAGTTGACATAACATTGTTCACTTACCAGGAGTGTATGCTCATCTTTGATCCATGAAATGTGATAGGGTTTCAGATGTTCCAGTCTTTCCAACTATAGTTTGGTGACCATCTCTTGAGATGCCAGATTCTCCAAGCTACCACTATTAATGATTACCTTCCAAACTTTATCAGAAACTCTACATCTGGTCTTGAACAAACTTTTCCTTACTAGATCTTCCTTTTTGCTTTCATTCCATAGTGCTCTCCTTACCATCAGGTTACTTTCCTTCTCAGGTTCATTCAGTGGCTCTTCTTGCACCAATGCATTTCTATTGCTACTAGCCTTCTTAGTTACTTGTGTACAATCAAATGATATATGTCCTTCTTCTCCATAGTTATAACAAGTTCCTTAGAAACTTCCTCTAGTATAACCACCTCAGTAGTTACTACCTCTACCTCTAGATGAACTTTCACCTTTCCACTCAGTCTTGCCTTTCTCCAAATTTATCTTTTCAGGTTCATATCTACCATTTTCACCATTAGATCTACCTCTTCCTCTAGGGAATCTACCACCTCGACCTCTCTATCTTTGCTCACGTCTCTTGTTCAATTTCTCCTCATCTTTTAAAGAAAATTGATAAGCCTCTTCAATGTTCTCCAACTTAACCAAGCTGATCTCTTCTTGGATGGAAACTCTCAAACCATTCAGGTATCTACCAATTCTTTCCACATCATTTTCATCATGTCTAAATCTGATATCCAATCTATAGAATTCCTCACTATACTTTTTTATTGAGTTATCTTTCTACCTCAATCTTTTCATTCGCTGAACTAGGTTAATCTAATAATCACAGGGTAAAAACTTTCCTTTCAATTTATTAACCATCTTGTTCCATACCTTGATCTTGTCCTTGCCCTTCTTTTTTCTATCTAATTGCAGATGTTCCCACCATAGGGATCCATGGCTTTTCAACTTAGTGCTTGCAATCTTCACCTTCTTATCCTCCGGTATATTTTCATATTCAAAATACTTTTTGATTTCAATGATGGAGTCCACCAATTCATCAAAATCCAATTTTCCACCACATTCAGGAGGATTGAAATGTGGTGTAGACTTCAAACTTGTCAAGGCCTTCAAAAATCTTTCTTCACCTTGATCCATAATAGGTGCAGGTTTTGCATTCTCCTGTTCTTCTTCAACTTCATCCTCACTAACATCTTCAAGATGTTTGCCTCTTCTTTGGGTTATCTCCACTGCTTCCAATCTATAGCAATTTGTCTTAGCATATCTGCCAATCCTGGATCTGCATCTCACCTTCCATGAACCATCTTCACAACCCTCTACAATTGCAAGTCAGATCACAATCTACTACCCCACAACAATCAACTAGGGCTTCAAGAGGAACCAGCAAACCTAGATCCGTAGATCTAGATCAAGATCTCACCTTGCTCTAATACCACCTAATGCAAGGCAGGGGTCAAGAGGGGCCAAAGTATGGCACACCTTGATGATCCAAGTCTGCTCAACACATGTGGAAGCTAACAAACACAATGGTGATAGAGAGAATGCAAGATCATTCATATATATTTATCAAATAGAACCATACAGGTTGGGTTGTAATACCTTTCCATTTTCAGCCAAATATTACAATGAATTTTAGAAGTCCTCAAATATGTGAGGATCTATTACAATTCCTCAATCTAATGTCTACTATCTTCTATCTTCCTAAAAATTGCCTCCTAAACTCTAAACCAACAACTACATTTATACAAGCATCTATCGAATTGAGTCAGCCTTTAGATCTAGAATCAATGGAAGGAATGGTCAGATCTAGGACCACACACCTTCCAATGAAAGATTTCAACATTAAATCTGTGACCCATAATAAATGCACAAGTCGGCCCAACAAGAACTTAAAATGAACTCCTTGGCAAACAAGGATGACTGAGCAACAGACAAACAATGTTGAGCACTAGTGAAACAAATAATCACCTAGGAGATGACTGACCATACTCAGTAACCAAAGGAAACTGACCAACAACTGATGAACTCGGTCAAAGAAGAAACTGAGCAACACAGAAAACTTTAAACATATTTTTGGTAACACAAGATTGCCAAGGACCCAAGATGCTCTTGCATCAATATGTGATGGAGACATGTTAGTGATGTTACATTCATAGACACAGAGTCAAATGTGCAGTAGAAGTAAAGTTATGAAGTTGCTATTCACCAGTTGCAGCTTCCTATGTTTATCTAGAAGAGCTGATAGAGATTATATTGGTATAGTAGTTGTACCTATCATTTTTGTATGTGCACTTGGATTATTAATCAAAGAAGAGTTAAGAAAGTTTGGTTAAGAACGCATGTTGTAATTCAGCTTGAGGAGAAAGTATTAGTTAAATTGGTAGAGCTGATAGCGTGTAGTGTGCGCCTACACTTATTGATTTCGATAAGTCCTAGATTGTGTTATGTACTTAGTAGAGCTGACTAAGATGTTATTGGAGAGTGTAATTATTTTTCTAATATAATTTCAAGGTGGTTCTAATAGGTCGACTTGATTATATCATTTAGAGGAAACATATTTATATGTACTCATTTGTGATTGCCAACTGTGGTTCATAAGTTGAATGTAAGAGCAGAGAAGAGTGTGCAAAGTGTTATTCATTGGAACTAATCCATACAGCCGGTCTAAGTGCAATTCATCAAGATCTAGATATAGTGTGTATCTATTATTCAGAAGGTTTTAGCCTTTACCCCTTTGAGCAGTGAGCTCTCAGATAGTGTATCCTGACCCCTAATAGTGTTAATTATAAAAGACTCCTAACAGGTTCTGACCCTTAACCAGGTCACTATACTAGATGCATTGTAAAGATCTACTCCTAACAGGGTTATAAGCTCTCCTAACAGGGATCATAAAACACTAGTGCAGATTATTAGTGGGTGTCAATTCCCATTGGGGTTTTTACCTATTTGGGTTTTCCTGTAATGAAATTTTTTTGTGTTGTGTTCAAGTGTTCTTTCATTGTGTTTATGCTTAAAGTTTAAGTATACTTAATTGGATAAAGAATTGAAACCTATAGATAACTGATTCCCCCCCCCCCCCTCTCAGTTATCTCTTGGGACTATTCCTAACAGCACCAACTATGGACTTAGTAACTATTTGCTCCAACATGTAGTCACGGTTGAAGAAAGGTACACAAAATACAAATTTCAAGGAATAGGGTTAGTCGACAATAATAGAGCTCAATGCACCTACCAAGGCAAACATTGAAATAAATATAGGTGAAGGAGAGGAGACCATAAAAGAAAAGGTAGATAAGTCTGCAATAGAAGTTTTAGGGCCTCATGTGGAGGAAGCAAAGGAGACTTATCTTAAAGAAACCAAGGAGAGTCAGGAGCCTAAGGAGCAAGAGGCTATTCAAGACTTAGTACAACTAATGAGTAGCAACACATGAGAACCTAACAAAAAGAGAAAGAAAGAGGAACTCAGAAGGGAACATCAACAAAAGAAGGCACTACATGAAATCAAGGATATATTTGTATATGTTTTTGAATTATAAGAGATAAATGAGAATTCACCTATATTAGAGAATTTGGTACATATTATTAAAAAGGTGAAGAGTGATGATAGTGAACTAAATGAAAAGTTAATGTAATGGTCTGAGAGAAAGTTTGAGTCTAAGGTACTTGAAAAGGTCTTAACAGAGATTGTAGTTAAACAAGTTTAACTTTCCAACCTTGTGAGTAACTTAAAAAGAGGTTGTACAAAATGTTCATGCTTTGTACAAATAGCTTTGCAATGTAGAGACATTTCCAAAGGAGAATCAATAGCTTATTGAGAAGCTACAATTAGATTTGAAGTTAATAGGACATTCGTTGAGTATGGATGCAAGTTTCCACTCTATTCATATAAAATTTATAAAATAAATTTATTTAAATAGAGATTAGATTAGTTGATTTGAAATAGGATTTATACTATATGTTAGAAATAAGATATTTAAAAAAAAAAGAAAATAAGTTCTTTTAAATGATTAATTTGGAAATTTATTAGGAACATTAAATTTATTTTAATTAAAGTTATTATTTAATTTTAATTAAGTTTTTTTCAAAACAATTGGATTTAAATATTCTTGTATGTTTTAGATGTAATTGGGTTATTATTTTGAAATAAAGTACAATGTTGGGTTAGATATATTTATTTTAATTTTAATTATTATTTATTTTGAATACATATTTAGCATTAGCTTAATTTCTCAATTCTTGTAACTATGTAAATGGGTTAAATTAATAATTCAGATATTAAATTAAAATATCAAACATTTAGTATAAGTGTAACTTTTCAGCTAGAGAACATTATAGTCATCTTAGGGTTTTATTTCGACTTCTTATAGTCACGCTTAGAGTCTATATGATCTCTTTAGGTTGGTTAACTATTTTGCGTGTAGTTGACTTTTTGGTCAACCCTTGGTCAAACCTAGGTCATTCACCTCAATTTGCATGCACAAGAAGCCCATGATATATTTTGACCCTTCAGAGTGAAGTTGTATATTTTTGGAACATGGTTGACTATTTGGTCAACTCTAGTTGACTTAAGTCAACTATCTCAATTTGTGTCATTTGAAGCATGCAGTTTAGACAACCCTGTAGGATATTCAGGGGGCTACTCAATGAAGTTTGACTTTTGGTCAAACTTGGTCAAACTTGGTCAACCTTCTCTGGTTTGACCATTGATGTGTTTTTGGACCATTTAGAGTTTTCAGTTATCCATTTTTCCTCTCCATCATTTTGCATGCACATTAAATGTTGTGCGAGTTAGTATTATACTTATGTCATCATAGTTGCATATGTATGTGTGTTTTTGGTGAATCATTAGGTTTTAGAAAAAAAATATTTGTAGTTGTGTTTTGCTCACTTTTTGGGCATCACATATATTTATTTTACAAAGATTAATAGATGTTCATTAACAAAATTTGAAGTACTTTCCTAACATCATACCCCTATATATCTTTACATGTTTTTCACTAGTGGTAAGAAAATTCTCTACAAAAATTGGTTATTCCCACATTCTTGGGAAATATTTTATTTGAATGTTCATATTTTGAAACAACATTGATCCTTTTAATAATCCTGAGAAAAATAGGTAAGATATCTAGTAAAATAGGAGATGTTTTTATTGGAAACATGTATGAGTAGGAAAGTTCTAATATAGAATATTAAGAGCTAGAAATATAATTAATTCTACTATTTAATACATTTGAATGAATAAGACATTTAAAATACCTATAAATTTCACATCTTGTCTTGATACATTTTGTAAGGTAACGAAATACATTTGTTACTAGAATAAGACATATTAATGTAGATAATTGTCTTTCGTACAACTTGACTAGATGAAATATTTTATACAAAATTGAATTAGTAAAGGTGAAATCATCAAATTTCTCAAGATCCCATTCCTTTAATTTCTTACCTTCTACTATGCAAGAATATAAAAGATAATTTTGTCTACATCTTTGAGGTTCCTCCTTAATAGGAAAATTGTAGATTTGCACCAAAGGGGTATATCTATGGTCGAAACCTATGGTATTCTTTTGAAGCTATTATATGACAAGAATATTGGGTTTCATTAGGTGGTACATATTTTTTTGGTCTATCATAAACAATAAATTGTCTTCTCAATACTAGACTCAATAGCCGACTTTGTAAAAATAAAAATTAAAAACATTTTCCTTTCTATTCTTCATGCTCAAGAATTTTCTCTTAATTTTATTCTTCACAAAATGAGACTTCAACCTCCAATTTCCCTCCATCATTTGTTCTAATTTTATTATATAGCCTTAACCTTTTCTAATTAAATAAAGAAAGTTTTAATAAATTGTTCATATTTACATTTTATAACTTGTACACAAGATACCTAACCTATTCTCTATCCTACTGGGAAGTCCAATTATTGTAAATGATTGAATTACTTCCCTTACAATAAACAATACTATGTATCATATAGTTTATTTTGGAAGTGAGACCTTGTTCAACGAAAAAATAAATCTTTGATCTTCCGTTGCAGATAAGATAACTATATTGAAATTAAAAGGGACAAAACCTATGTTCATAATCATCGACAAAGCATAAGGAGCTACGCCCAAGATTATTCTTTAACCTAGCAACTTTCAACCAATATACGTACAAATTGATAAATAGTTCATAAAGGTAGAATACTCGGCTCTACCAGAAATCCTCGATTATATAAACAATAGATAATGGACGGAAATCCTCGATTATATAAATAATAAATAATGGACGGAGGAATTTTAATAAAGTGTCGTACATTGGCGTTCTTACATCGGCGTTCTTGACGATGAAACTAATTCGACAAGACTCCTGCTGCACTTATTTAAGCTGTGGTGTGCATGTGAATCCTCAGTATTTCATGTTTATCTCTGCAACTAGAAATGGGTAACAGAGCAGATAACGATAAGAAACTTATGGTATTGTTTATGGTTGTACTGATTGTAGGAGGGGCAATAATGGCGGAAGCACAAGGCATAAGCTGCAACTGTGCTACGGATGATGATTGCCCTATCTATGTTTGCTGCCAGCCTGGACTCTGTGATGGCAATCGTGGCTTTTGTTGCGATCCCAATCCTTTTGTCCCTCCTGATGAGCTAGCAAATTAAGCCTTCGTTCAATCTTCTCACGGATCTTTATATCATTTTGCTTCTACCAGATATACAATAGAATAATGCTGGATACGTCATATACTGCATGGCGTTGAAAGAATTTTAGTGAGTAGGAGACATTTTTACGTATAAAAGTATGTGTTTATCATGTTCCTATATATATATATATATATATATATAGTTGAATGAGGCTGTATAACGTATGTAACGTAATACAGCGAGGCTATGTGATAGAATATGTAAGAGTTTTAATCTATATAACGTATGTTTGTTGTTGAAATAACTTTATTATTGTTCAATAATTTATACTCTTTCTTGCTATCCAATTTCTTCATAAGTCATTTGATTTATTTTTTATTACTGATTGTATTTAATGGATAAGTCTTGAGATGACTTATGGCATGCGTAGAGATTAGTCAAAACGGACAAGGCTTAACAAGCTTTCAATTATTTGATCTATATATTCGATGCCATTGATGATGGTTGACTTCTTATGTTCTAGGTACTCATTATATGGTTGTTTTCAAATTTTTAATTATCGATTTCAGGGAGACCAAAAGCTACCGGGAAATTGAAAATTTCTTAAAGAAATGGAGTATTTCCTTGATTAACTTCTCAATCTTCGATGGATAGGGAGTCTGACTATTTGATAACATATCGTGGATGAGATGCGATGTTGATTATTATGTACCGTTGGAACTGTAACACAGGTTCTCGTTGCTGAATAATAATATATTTTGATTGGCAATTCATGTTTTGAAGGTGAATATGAAATAGTTACGTCATAAATCATCGTTGAGGTAGATGACTTTTGCTGCGAATTCTAAGATCTCCTCACTCAACTGTACTAGATCCATACCTACATTAAAATATTTCATGGATGCAATTTTATGATTACATGGTGCACACCTCTACTGGCCATCATGTGAAGACCTACTTATAAGTAAAATAGGTTTCTATTATACATATTCATTGTTTCGCATAATATTAGTAACATATAATGCGAGTGAGGGGAAAAGTTAAAAGGTTTTAAAAATTTGTGATCCTTCTTAGAAAATATTCCTTGAATTGCACATGTAACTTAGCTAGATTCTTCCCCTATGTGACTCATCCACATTTGACATTTGCACTTGAAGCAATGAATAGTAGGAAAATATTAATGGTCCTTTTTTCTTTATTCTTACTTGTCAAGATGAAGTGTGCAAATCAATGTAAATTAAAATTAAAGAATAGGAAAATAATAATATGCTAGAGTTGAATGTGATAACTTGATAACACCACCTAAAGTAAAAATACTCCTAAAAGCTCTTATGTAGCTTCTAAAAAAGCTTAAGTAAAGTGTAATTAGTTTCTTGGTGTAAATTATCCAAAACAAAATGCCTTAATTACATCAATAAATATACTAACAAGATAAAACCTTTGATAAAACAGAAGGCTTATCCCTAGTAAGAAATGTAAGTCTCACATTAAAGTAAATAACAAAAAAATTTAGAGATAGTTTAAAATCGTGATAAACATCAATTATTCATTAATAAGTAAAAGATTCTTAGAAAGTTATTATAGCATCTATTATAGTGTCATTAAATAATCTAAACAAGTAAAGAAAATATTAAAATTCAAGATGATCAAAAGTTAATTATTTGATTAATTTGAATCTAAGTTGAATTTTTTTTTTAAAAAATATTAGTCAAACTTTGATGATTCCATGAATTATATTATTATCATCTCAATATATCACCATCATTAGAAAATATATCTAGGTTGCATATCTATTCCCTTGGAGAATCTTTTTTTGAAGAATATGGATTTAATGAATCTATTAGTAAAAGTAATAGTAATAATATGAATAATAAGTAGGATGTAATCATTGGATAGGATTATGAATTAATTGACCTGACAATTAGAATTCTTTAAGGGTTAGTGTAATGTGTTGAAACCTTTGAAAGGTCAATTAGTTTTAAAATTATATGCTCTACTATATTTTTTATTTTTTATTTCATCTTGAGTCTTTCTATTCCTAATTTATAACTATTCCCCAATTTCTATTTCAATACTATAGATATTTCATTGATAGTGTATAAAAAATTGTTAAATATGTTGTATGATTTGTTAAAGTACTTGGACCCCTCCAAAGTTTAATTTAATATAATAACATAAAATTATATTATAATTATGTTTTTCAGGTTGGTTGGGTTACTTCCTCGCATCTCATATTTATTTCCTTTAGTCTCTCCATTTATAAAACATACTCATATTATAAATAATATATATTTAGCGAATTTTGCCACATTTTTACACACATCATTGTGCTATTAATTACTTAATTTTATTCACTTTATGGAGACTAATATATGTTTATTAACAAAATTTTGACTACTTTTCTAACATTAGATAAATATTTCTTGACATACTTATGATTTGTTTAAAATAGTTCTCTTAAAAAAAAATGTATTTCCATATTTTTAGGAAATATTTTTTTATGAATGGTCATCTTTAGATATAACATTGATCTTTTTTATAAGAATAGGAATAATACGAAGAATAAGAAAGAACATGACATAGACTAGGATTATGAAGTGATTGATAATCATTAGAATTTCTCAAGGGCTGGTATAATTTGTTTGAATTTTTGAAAGATGTATCTTTTTTTTTAAATGTAATCTTCAATTTATTTTTATTTTTTTAACAAGGTTGAAAAGCCACTTAATATATTTATATTATTATAATAAGATTTTTACACTAGTTAAAAAGGAGCTCCCAGAGAAAAGAACCAGGAAGAAAAACTTTGTTCACTGCCCCATATCCAAATAGAAGAATAAGATGAGAACCCACCCAAAAAGGAGTATACAGCTTGAGAAATAACATCTAGGATAGATTTAAAAATTCTAATCTTTATAGAGGAACCGCAAGAAAGGATAACATCTAATCCCACCCAAGAGGAAAGACTAATTATATATTTACTCGATGTTATAAAGAAAGACAAAAGGCTATAGAAAGATACTTCAAACATAATACTCAAGAGGAAGCCCTGATACAAATAACTCCTCCAAACCAGAGATGCCAGCGAGCAGTCCAACTCAAAAAGGACCACTCATATTAGTAAAAAAAAGTGTCAAGAGAAGAAACTAGAATTGGGTGCAAAGGTGGAGAAGTCATTGTAGGAGAAGCCATAAAAGGTAACTGAACATAAGTACTAAACCACCTGCAATACAAAAATTAGGCCAAACCTACAAAAAATACAAAATCATACATCTAGGAATGATAAGAAGATTATTCCACCATATGCACTAATAGGGGACCACCGAAACCAAGTTGAAGCTTCAAATTTTCAGAAGAGTCCACAGAGATGGAATTATTAAGAATAAGGATTTGGGTTGGAGGAGGAGGAGGAGGAGAAAATAGTGTGGGTTTCAAATTATCCATATTCAAAGAGCTGTGCTCAAGATCATATTCCAAAAGGTCCAGAAGGGCATAAACAACTATATGAACATGATTTACACACTCCTGCCCCACATAACTTCTGAAGTGATACAACACAAATTTGACATAACAAAAAGATTGGCATTCAAGACCTTTTTTTATATTCTCATAAATAATATAAGTCCCATGGTTGTTTAGTAGAGCATGATGATTAAATAAACCTCCAAAAAGAGTAGCACCCCCCCCATAACTCATGTTTTAGATATCTCAACGGATCCTATTATCTCTAATAAACTTAGATTTAACATATCTACTAACAATCAAATCCAATAGAAAACATGATCGAAGCAAATCCAAGGCATTAGATAATAAAATTGAAAGAACTTGAGGGGGGAAGATAATACGCTTACCCTAAGGACACAAAATATCAAATCTAATAACCCTTTGATGGCTCTACAAATATGAAGATGGTCACAAATGAAAATCATAGAAGGCATTTCATCATTGATATGATCCAGAAATGGACATTCCCAAAGTTCAAATTCTAAAGAAACCCTAAAATTGCAAGCACAATATTCCATATACAATGCATTATAGGATGAAAAACTGCCAATTGTGGAGCTAATGCTCACCAAATGAGAAGGGCACACAGCCATTAACCAAACAAAAGAAAGAGAAAATGGTGTGAGTAGATAAAAACCAAAAGGAACTAATGACATAAAACTAGAAGAAAAACAAAGACAATAGAATAAATAGAACCAAAAGTTAGAAAGCTTTCATAAATAATCACACATCACATAAAATGTACCAAGCTGCTATAAATTCCAAATGCAATGAGATCATCATGAAGAAAGTGAATGATATACAGAAGTACAACAAAATGATAGAAAAGAAAGGAGAATAAAATCTACATGAGCAATGATAATTTATTTATTGTTATTAGTTGCTTCATCGACAATATTTCTATTCTTCATTTGTGACTATGTCTCCACTTTTATTTTTAAAGTATAAATAATTCATTAATATTGTATAAAAAATTCTTGATATCTTTTGTGAGCAATTAATTGTTTAGGTCTATCCAAAGCCCACATTTACATCATAATAAAAACATAAGGATTATAATTTATGTCATTATAATATCATCTTTCTTTATGAAATTATATCTATCTATTTTATTGAGATTAATACATTTTCATTAAGAAAATATCATGTAGTTTCCTAACATCATACCCAAATATTTATTTACATGTTTATCATCATTTTTAAGAAAAATCTCCAGAAAAGTTTTTGTCTTTTTTATTACTAGTAAAAATAGGTTTTGGGGGGACCTGAAACCCCTTGCAAAGAAGCTACGAAAGATTAAACATTAAGCCCACAAAAAAGAGAAAGGGCTGAAAACTAGTCTACCAGAAGACCTGAACCCAAGCAACAAAACCAACCAAAAACCAATAAACAAAAACATACACCCAACAACAGAAATATAGAAAAAATAGAAAAACCAAAACAACAAGTGATGAAGGGTGCTCCCCTTAATACCACAAACACATAACAGAAATAGAGAAACAACAACAATCATATGCAAGAACAGAAAATTGGCTTCTTATTATCTCCACAAATGTGGAATTACAAACTTTCAGAATTACAATATGCAAAGCCACATGGGCATTCCCTTACAATATTCTGTAGGACAAAGCCTCGAATCAATACCCAGATCTACTACCCAGAACTGCCCTAGACAACACTATGGGCCTTCTTTATATAGGCAATTTCCACTGCCGAGAAGGTTCTAGAAATTTAGCCCTTAGGGCCGACCAAACTTAGAATTATTTTATTTTACAATTTATTACATCAAATTCGGCTCAAAATGAGTTTTGAAACCCAAACAAAAATTTTGAAGAAAAATTATTTTCTACCATTTTAGGTGACCCAACTTCCGAAGACCATAAGTCATCACCCATTGACCCGATTGGCTATTATAACCCCATTCTGGAAATGCCACGAAGCGCTCTACAGGCTTGACCAACACAAAGCACCCATCACCCAAATTTTCAACCTCATCTGGGGCCTCTAAAGCCTTCAAAACTAAGTTTGAAGTTTCTGCACCCTGCTGCCAATACCGAAAATCTTCAATATCTTCAAAACTAGACCTGATCTAGCCATGAAACTTTGCTGGCAGGCTGATATGACTGAGATGAACCTCCATATGTAAAATTAGAACATTTCGAGATTGTAAGACCAACTTACTAAAAATAGCAAGTTTCCATAAATAGCAACTCTACACAAGATAGCCCTTATTGAATACAAAAATAGAAATATTTTTGGGTGATGCAAGATTGCTCTTACACCCAGGATGCTCCTGCATCAACAAGAAACTAGGAAAACTCTAGTAGACTATCCTCCATGTCTTTTTTAACATTCGACATTTTACTAATGCCAACATTGAGATCAAAGATTTTCAAAATCCTCTCCTGAATCTTTCTCTTCTTGCAAGATCTGGTATGCTTTCCTAGCCCATTCTAGTCCTCATCATCATCTTTGGTATCATCAATGTTCATAGGGGACCCTGCGTTCAGCTCCTGCTTGATGCTATTGATGCACTCTACCACAATCCCAATAAACTAATTGTTGTCCAAAAGAATCTTCTTGAGGGTAGACTCCATTCTGTCCACTTTGTCTTGTAGAAAACTCATCTTCTTATCATCCCTATTCTCCCCATCTTTGTCCTTCCAGTCAGACCCAGAATCTAGCCTCTCCTGGATATTTTTGACTTTGGCAGAAAGGGATCTAAGGTTCAAACTTAGAGTCTTGATTTCATGAAAAACTATTTAAACAGGTGGAAGGAGTACATAGACATAGCTTTGGCCATATGAAAAGTACCAAATGGGGGATCAATTTTATCCTCCAAGTCTTCCTTGAGGAGTTGAACATTTCTCTCCTGCATATCGACAGTCTTCAGAAAATGAATAGTTCTAGAGGAGGGAATATCCTTGTCCAGCATAGTCTTATCACATCTCATCTCTTTACCATTTTTATTTGACATCACATCCATGGAGGCCTCATTGTGAGGGGATAAAGGAACATCATGGTCCATAAAGATTTCATAATCAACCAAGATAGGAACTTTCTCACCTCTGGGGTCATTCTAATAATCCCTTTCCATAGTGGTCTAAATATTTTTAACCCCCTCTGCTTCCATATCACTACCGGTAACTGACAAAGAGTCCTTACTGTCATCCTTGGGTCTTCTTTGAGAATGCCCTTTCATATCTAAGAACCCTTCAATGGTTTTCCCTCCAACACAGCCTCCATGCCACTTTTCTTCCTAAATTTCAACCTTTTAGAGGTCGACCCCTCCTTTCCCTCTTCATCCCTATTTCTTTTAACCAAGGTCTTAGAAGACCCACCACCTAGCATTTGAGGAGGAATCAAGTTGAGAGAAGCATTCTTCTTAACATGCTCCACAATAAGCAGAATAAGCCCATATTCTTCTAGAAAAAGTTTGTTATTGCCATATTCTTGGGAATTTTTTTATTTCAACGGTCATGTTTTGAAACAACATCGACCCTTTTAATAATACTTAGAAAAATAGGTAAGATATCTAGTAAAATAAAGGATATTTTTATTAGAAACATGTATGAGTAGGAAAGTTCTTATATAGAATATTCAGAGTTAGAAATATAATTAAATCTACTATTTAATACATTTAAATAAATGTGGCATACAACAATTATAAAATCCATATCTTGCCTTGAAATATTTTTGAAGGTAGCAGTATACATTTGTTAATAGAATAAGACATATTGTTGTAGATAATTATCTTTCTTACAATTTGACAAGATGAAATATTTTATAGAAAAGTGAATTAGTCAAGGCGAATTCATCAAATTTCTCAAGATCCTTTTTTTCCTTTAATTTCTTACCTTCTGTTATGCGAGAGTATAAAATATAGTTTTTTTCTAAATCTTTGAGGTTCCTTCTTAGTAGGAAAATTGTAGATTTGCACCAACGAGGTATAGCTATGGTCAAATCCTATGTCTTTTTGGAAGCTATTATATGACAAGAATTTTGGGTTTCATGCGGTGGTACAAGTTGTTTTTGGTCTACCATGAACATTAAATTGTCTTCTCAATACTAGACTCAATTGCCTTCTTTGTAAAAATAAAAATTAAAAAATTAAAAAAATTAAATCTATTTTACTTTCCATTCTTGATGTTCAACAATTTTCTCCTAATTTTATTCTTAACAAAATTAGACTTCGTTCTCCAAATTTTCCTCCCCTTCATTCTAATTTTATTAGTTAATCTTAACCTCTTCTAATTAACCTCTTCCAACTAAACAAAAGAAATTTTAATAATTTTTTTATATTTACACTTTATAACTTGCACACAAGGTCCTTAACGCATTCTCTATCCTACTTAAAGTCCAATTATTGTAAATGGTTGAATTACTTCCCTTACAATACACTAAACTATGCTGTGTATCATATAGTTTATTTTGGAATTGAAATCTTGTTCAAGGAAAAGATAAATCTTTGATTTTCCGTTACAAATAAGATAACTATATTGAAATCAAAAGGGACAAAACCTATGTTCATAATCATCGACAAAGCCTAAGGAGCTACGCCCAAGATTCTTCTTTAACCTAGCAACTTTCAACCTATATAAATACAAATTGATATAGTTCATCAAGGTGGAATATCCGACTCTACTAGGAATCCTCCATTATATAAATAATAAATAATGGGCGGAGGAATCGCAATAAAGTGTCGTACGTTGGTTTTCTTGACGATGAAACTGATTCGACAAGACTCCTGCTGCACTTATTTAAGCTGTGGCGTGCATGTGAATCCTCAGTATTTCCTTTTTATCTCTGCAACTAGAAATGGGAAACAGAGCAGATAATGATAAGAAAATTCTGGTACTGTTTATGGTTGTACTGATTGCAGGAGGAACAATAATGGCTGAAGCACAAGGCATAAGCTGCAACTGTGCTACGGATGATGATTGCTTTGCCTCTTCTTGCTGCATGCCAGGAACCTGCGCTGGCAATCGTGGCTTTTGTTGCGATCCCAATCCTTTTGTCCCTCCTGATGAGCTAGCCAATTAAGCCTTCGTTCAATGTTCTCACGGATCTTTATATCGTTTTGCTTCTACCAGATATACAATAGAATAATGCTGGATACGTCATATACGGCATGGCGTTGAAAGAATTTTAGTCACTATGAGACATCTTTACGTATAAAAGTATGTGTTTGTCCTGTTTCTATATATATATATAGTTGAATGAGGCTGTATGTAATACAGCGAGGCTATGTAAGAGTTTTAATCTATATAATGTATGTTTGTTGTTCAAATAACTTAATTGTTTAATAATTTATACTCTTTTTGACTGTCCAATTTCTTCATAACTCATTTGATTTATATCTTATATCTGATGTGGGGTCTCTGGATTGTATTTAATGGATAAGTGGATAAGTCTTGAGATGACTGATGGCATGCGTAGAGATTTGTCAAAACGGATAAGGCTTAACATGAATTTTTTACAGGCGTACAAGCTTTCAATTATTTGTTCTATATATTCGATGTCATTGATGATGGATGACTTATCTTCTAGGTTTTCATTATATGATAGTTTTCAAAATTTTAAACTATGCAATAAATGTTTGTACATAGAGTTTAGAATCATGGATTTCGTGGAGACCAAAAGCTACCAGGAAATTGAAAACTTCTTAAAAGAAAATAATCGTTTAGAATTATGGATTTCATGGAGACCAAAATCCACCAGGAAATTGAAAATTTCTTAAAGAAATGGACTATTTTCTTGATTGACTTCTCATTCTTTGATGGCTAGGGAGTCTAACTATTTGCTAACATATCATTGATGAGATACCATGTTGATTATTATGTACCTTTGGAACTTTAAGACAAGTTCTCCTTGCCGATTAACAACATATTTTGATTGGGAATTCATGTTTTAAAGGTAAATATGATTTACTTCAGATGATTTTTCTACAAATTTCAAGATCTCCTCACTGAACTCTACTAGATCCAAACCTACATTAAATATTTCAGGGATGGGATTTTATGATTACACGGTGCACACCTCTTCTTGCCATCATGTGAAGACCTACTTATACATAAAATAGGTTTCTATTATATATATTAATTGCTTTGGATAATATTAGTAACATATCATGCGATTGAGGGTTAAAGTTAAAATGTTTTTAAATACTATGACCTTATCAATTGAAATTCATGCTTAAAAAATATTCATTAAATTGCACATGTACCTTAACTCGATCCTTCCCCTATGTGACTCATCCACATTTTGCATTTGCACAAGAAGCAATGAAGAGTAGGAAACTATTAATGGTCCTTTCTCCTTTATTCTGACTTGTGAAGATGAAGTGCAAATCAACATCACTAAATGAATGCATAAGAAAAATAAAATTAAAGAATAAGAAAACAATAATATGTAACCTCAAAGTACTCTACCAATATAAAGATAAATTCATATGTGAGAATCAGCACAAACTAAAAATTGATGTGGATGTAACTTGATAATAAAACACTTGATCCAATTTAAAATAGATTTTGATATAATAAATTTGAATATATTTAATTATTCAAATAGATATTAGATCATTATATCTGCTGATTTTTTAAAGGAAAAATAAATTGAGATATGCTAATAGAATAAAAGACAAGTCAACAAAATTGTCTATAGAATAACTCAAATGTTATATGAAAATTTACAATTTGAGGAGAAAGATGACTTGAAAAAAATTATAATTTGATATGAATTGGAGTGTGGGAGAGAATCTATAAACTCATAGAATAAAGGTCTCCAAGAAGATTTCCATACTAAGGGAAATTGAGGGTTTTGTTAGGTTCTGGGATGACCCCTAGTGCTACAACTCCACTTACTACATAGAGACCACAAAAAATTGGCTATGATATATGTGGATGGTGAATATTAGAAATAATCTCACTATTAAGAGGTAGAATTTTTAAAAGCTCTATAAATTTTAATTTTTGATAGTCATTCTTGAACATTGACATACTTTGTGTTTGTTCCTAATAGTGTCAAATTGATCTATAAAAAAAATAAAATGGTTATGATTAGTTAAGAAATGGATTACTAACAGATATTACTCATTTGTATGATGAATTGACAATATAATAAAAAAGGATCAAAAAGGATTACTCATATCTTATAGTGAGCACTTCACTAATGATTCTTTACTAATGTTTATAAAAAGTCAAGCCTCTTTCAAAATAATTATTACATGTTTGAATTCTTTGGGAAGGAAATTAGATTTATCCTTTACTAGAATAAAATGAAATGATAAGGATAATGCCCTATCTTTTGACTTTAGAGCTAAAATATTATATACAAAAGTGGATTGGTAAAGGGAAAATTTATTAAATTCATTTGCCTTTAATTTCTACAACTTTGGGAGCTAAGCCCATGAATATTTTTTGTTAATGAAGCAACAAAAAACTTTTAAAATAATGTTTAATTAATTGAGGAAAATCAAATATTCTTTGTTTGTATTATGGATTCTACTTGACAATACACAATGGAGGATGAGTTTCATAAACTATGTTGTATTCTTGTGTTTTTGACATATGATTTCAATCATCAAGAATTCTCTTGCACTTATATGAGGATCTGTAGTTATTAGAATCCTCGAAGATTCCTATTTTTCAAATTATAAATAGAAAAGAAATTAGATATTGGTAATAAATTTACAATATTACTTATGGTTGTACTGATTTTAAGATGTAGGTTCATGGTGACATTCATTGGGTCATCTCATGTTTTTTTTTTTCTAACTGTAGATTTTAATTATTTTTATTATTCATATGAGGTTTATGATTTGACTTGAAATATTTGCAATATTTTATTTCATAAAAAAAAAAAGGATAATGTACTTCAACAATAAAGTACATTCATTTTCAATTATTTATTATGCATAGAAGATAGAAATTAAGTTGTAAGAATGTTGATCTTCTAGATACTGATTCTATGATTATTTTTATATGAATTAGAAACTTGGCTACAAATTTTGTGTATATAAAAATATGCATATTTTTGAGATGGAAAGTCATTCAAAACTTGAGGAATATACTTATGTTTTATAATGATTTCCTCGATTAGCTTCACATCCATTGATAGTTGTGGAGTGTAACCATTTTTCTACCATATCATTGGTCAACAAGCATATGACTTGGAAAGTAGAAAGCCTAGTAGTTACCAACATAGTTCTCATATTGAATATTCTAACTTATACCTATAGAACATTGCTTAAAAGGGAATGTGATTAGAATTACCATAAATTAGGAAAAGTGATTTAATCACTTAAGGTGTATCAATTTTTGTTAGAGATATGGTTAATATTATAGGATAATTTATTGAGACATTCTTCTAATAAATTATTGATATTTTTTAAAATATTGGTGCACTAAGATTCAAGGGTTTTAATATTTTTTGGATGTACTTATGGTAAAGTTTTTTATTTGATGTTGTTAATGTTGATCCCTATAGTTTTGTTTTCTATTAGTGTCTTACACTTAGTCATTTACTAGGCAATGTTGGTTCATCATCATTGTGACCAAGTCATCATGTATAGGTAGAGTCATGTATAATGTGCATTTATCGAGCAGTAGTCACTGCCAAGTAAAACATTGGTCACCAAGTACTTTTGTATTAGCTGAGGCAACTTTTTCCAAGTTATGTAAAGAAGACAACGTTGAGTGCTAGACTATGAAGAATAGTAAATGCCAAGTGCTAGAGATATCCAATTTTGAGCAAGATAGGATTGACATATATGTTTGTTATGGCACAAACACTTAGGTAACTCATTTTGGCTGACATCTATATTTTGTTTATTGTTTGTTGAGGAAACCATAGAAGTGATTATGCTCCTATTTTGTAATCATGGATCCCTATGTAATATTAAATGGAGCCAATCAGCAATAAGAAAAGGTTAAGAGACAAAATGAGATAATCTAGATCATAGATCTCAAATCTTGGAGGAATTCAATTGTACATATAAGATGTGATATGAGCCCTAAAATGATGTAATGAGAGGAATGAGAAGTGTGAGTGGAAGGAAGTATAATAGAGTGAATATCTTCATATCAGTGAAGTATTCTAATAGAGTTTAGTGACTGAGTGGAACAGAGTAAAGAAATGAAGGAAAGAACAGAGACATATTTGATAGATGAGATCAAATCTATACTAGAAGGAGAAGATCTATAATCAACATCACAGTCTAGACCAAAGGATTAGGTACTGAGATATTCTAACAAGTGTATCAGGTTAAATCTCTTACCCAAGTTCTTTTGACAAACCTTTTTAAATCTCTTTTCTGAGTGCCTACTTAGTTGTAAGTCTTAAATCCTTTTACAAGGTAGATTATATAAGTCTCAAAGCTCCTAATAGGGCATACCCTTCACAAGGTAGATCATATTTTGTGATCAAATTTGTAGCCCTAACAGGAAAACTTTATACTACAGTAGTAAATATTTGTGGGTGTCATCCCCACCCCAGTTTTACCTTTCAAGGGTTTTTGGGTAGCCAAAATCATGGTGTTATGAGTATTTTCATGAATGATGTTTATCTTATTAGATTCTTTACATTGTTGAAGTTTATGTTAATGCTATGCAAGTTTTCATTTATGACAAATGGATAAATCAGTGATATTTGATTCACCCCCCCTCTCACTATCACATTTTCCCAATAGATTTCCAATAATTAGTATCAGAGCTCTAGTCTCTTGTAAAAGTCTAACCACTTGTGAGATAAAGATCTTGAGATAGAGGTTTATAAGTTGGGAAAATTATAGAGAATTAGAAGATTGACATTCATCTTGCATTACAAAAATTTGAAGTAGTCATAGGAGAACTGAAGAAACCCTTAAGCAGAAGAAGAGAAATTTATATTCAATAAAATGAAACACAATATCAAGAAGAAGATACAACTAGACTATTTGATAGTGGAAATTCTGTAGAAAGTGACAAAGCCATAAAAGAACTCCTGGAGAAAAATAACATACTGAATGAGGACATTAGAAACCTAAAGAGAGAACAAGAAATTCAATCTATGAGACTCTATGAAGCAGTTGAACATAAAAAGAAATATGAAGAAGACAAGACAATGGTTGAATAAGACAAAAGATAGATAACAATGAGACTTGATGAAAAGACAAATGACATGGAAAGGATGACAAACAATCAACTAGACATGGTAAATCAACTGCTACTGGTTAATCAAGAATTGGGCAGAAAAGATGTGGAAATAATAAATTTGAGATTAGATAAAAATAAATTGAAGAATGAATTGAGAACTGAAAAGGAAGTCAATGAAAGGATGAATAGACCTAGTGAAGCTGCAAGATACCTTGAAGAGATGTTAAGGTCACCGAGAAGATCTAGTGATACATCTAGACTTGGACATGATGAACAATCGACATCTACTGAAGAAGTAGAATCATCAAAGAGTGGAGAGAAAAGAAATGTTAAACCAAAGAACAACAAGCCTACATGTCATCACTATGGAAAACCAGGACATGCAACTAACATCTGCAGAAGAACACATGGTAAGTCTGATCCTAGGCCTAAATTTAATGGACATTGTTTTAACTGCAAGAAACATGGACATCAGACATAAGAATGTAGGTCTAAGGTTAGTAATCCACCTACCTCACCAAGATTTCAAGGACATTGTGTCAACTATCAGAAGTATGGACATAGAGCATTTGAATGTAGATCAAAACCCAAATGGTCATCAAATCAACAGACTAATTCACCTAAGAAGGGTAACACATATAGTTGAGATTACAACACTTGGTACGATTTTCATTACTATGGAAAATATGCGTACATTAGAGAAACTTGTTTGAAGACTCATTTTAGAGGGAAATCAAAAAGTTGGATGAATGGAAGTATGGTATGCTATAAATGCAATAAGATAGGTCAACAAAAGAAAGACTATAGAACACATATGTTGAGCAATGATCAAAGAAGCAATGAAGAAATCATCGAGAAAATGAGAAATCAGATGAACAAAACATGGAAGAAGGAAGAAGAGGGAAGTACTAGTGAAGCCAGTGTACATGAGGTCACCCAATCTGATGGATTAGGTGATCACACTACTTTGAACTAAGAAAAGAATGTATGTATGTAACTGAGTTTTATAATGTTTTATCTTATATCAGTTCCTAACATACGTTGAGAAAAATTCCATATGTGCATAGATTAAGATGCATTAGAATAGATTTGAGCTAAGTGAAGCAATTCATATTTGATGCCAAGCATCAGTGTTTTAGTTTATAGCGATTGAGTCACTATGTATTGTGAGCACCTGTAATAGATGAGATATGATATACACTGAGCTGTAACCGAATGGTTGTATCGACCAAGCTTATGTTCACCGAGCTTAACATGGGATGGCCGAGACAACTGTATTTCACCTAGAATATGTGTGAATCATTAATGAAGCCCTAATCTGACTGTTTGAAGTCTATAAAGTGAGAATCTACCATTCCTTTCATTTCACTAGTGAATTGAAAAATTTCTTAGAGCAATTCAGAGTACGAGTAATCAAAGTGATTAAGAGCTAAGTGCACTTCAGAATTCTTCATAGCATACCATTGGAAAAACTTTTGAAGAACATTTGTGCAAGGTATTTTTTGAGTCAAATATTTTCAATACGCGAATGATTAAACTGTGAGAAATAGAATCATCATCACCAGCTACGATGAAGAGAAAGGAAAGGAGGTGTTCAATATTCAATTAGTAAGGAATGAGGCATGTAAGCCACTAAAGTTTCAGGCCGTCCCAAAGAGCACAATCATGGAAGATCTTAATGGAGCTCTATCATCAATTCCAAAGAATGTTCTAATGATAAATGATATCTAGTGGTGCTACATGTGTAAAATTGGAGAGATTGGTGATTATAAACTTAGGAAAGAATACAAGAAACTATTCATCAATAGGGTGTTAAAGTCAGAATACTAGAAGGTTGTCAAGCAAGGGTTATTTCATCTCCTTGATTTTCCACAAAACATCAAAGTCAAATGAATTAAGATTGTACTAAGAAGATTTCATGACATGAAAATATGGCTGGAGGATGGACCAGTCCAAATCACCAAATAAATGATTCACTGAGTAACTAGATACCATAAACTCCCTAGAAAGAAAACCATGAAGTGTCAAAGAAAGGAGAAAATTTGGGAAAACACTCAGGTGGTATGAAACAGGTGCACAATGATAATTTCTTCTATCACCGATCCGGAGATTGAGTTTTCAATAAGAGTAATAGCTCATAAATTCTATCAGTCTAGTTAGTTAGATAGTGTCCCATGCATAGCAGTGGACTAAGCTTGGAAAACCATTAATAAGAGTCACACCTATGACCTTTCCAAGCTCGAACAAACTCAACTTGTCAGGAGCCTTACATTGATCCGCAAAGAAAAGAATTCAATGTGTCAGTTCGGTTCCTTAATTTCTACTTTGCAAGTTCTTCTATATTTAGAAAAGCTTTCCTACTATTGGGGGAGTAGTATGGGACAAGAATAGGCCAGTGAAAGTATAGATAAATGAGTTTGTTAATAACTTTGAAAGAATAATGGAGAATTATTTTGTAGAATTTAAGAAGAAAATGAGGAAGAGAAATATGATTCTTGTATCCCTAGTAGAAAAATACAAACATGACATATGTTTCCTAGTAGACACTGACCTCACATATACTCAAGCTACAATATCAAGGGTATCTTGGATAATTCCATTACCTTATGAGGTTAATATTGATGAAACCACAATAGAAATTACAACCCTATTAGTTGAGGAATTTGATAAGAAGGCTACTTATTTTGAAACATATGAGGAAGAAAAGGCTAATATAACCATGTGACTGAAGTCTTCTACCATGGAGAGAAAGAGGAAAAATATAGTGAAAAACCTAGAAAAGATTATAGGAGAAAGAAGGGAAGATGCACCTTTTAAATTGACCCAAGGTCTGGGAGAAGGAAAATCAAGTGAGTCTAGTTATAGTGAAGAAGAGGAGAAGGTAGTAGAGAAGAAAGGAAAGAAGGAATTAGTTTCTGAGCCTGTGAAAAAGACTATGCAGAAACCTAAGCCTATCTCATAACCTATTCTTAGGCCAAGAACTAGAGCAGTATCTACAGTTGTAGCTATTAAGCCACAAAGGAAAACCCCTGCATCAGGGAAGAGAAAAATAGTTTAGCCTAAGGCAGTGCTCAGTCAAATAATCAAGAAGCTGAGAAGAAAACTCATCTTGGAGAAGGATGATGAGGAAACAGAGAGTGATGAGGAGATTAAGGAAAATTTTCTAGAACAAAGAAAAACACTGACTGTGGATGAAATATGCCACAACATCAAGAGCTCTACTGGCCTTCCAAGTTTTAAGCAAATAAAATTTGAGAAGATGAGCATAGAAGACAAGGAGAAAATTGAAGAAGCAATGCTAGAGATGCGTTGCACGTTCAAGATGTTACCAATACAAATGGGGAACTCGATCCCTTATGAGTTATATAAGAGGATAGCACAGAAGTGGGAATATTCCCTTATGATCGAGAAGCAAATCAAGGAGAGCACGCTAGCACAAGTCATACCAGTTCTATCCCTTGCTAGAATTTAGGAATTCATTGAGTAGTACAGGAATAGATTCATTTCTCAACTTAGGGCATAAAACATTGTTCAACACAAGGTTGACAATGTTGTGAAATAAAGTTTAAAGGTATGTAAGATCATTTTTGGTCTTGTAGTGGACAAAGATGCACAACAGGAAGCTAACACATCTATGGGTGTTGAGATAGATAATAAAGAAGATGTTATTGAACTACATATTCAGGAAGAAGAAGCTCCAAAGATAGAGAAATTTCAAAATTTGGCTAAAGTAACCATTGTTGACATCATTGAGGATACCCTAGTGAAGAATCAAGTATTGACCAAGGAATAAATACAAGCTAATGTAGAAAAAGTTACATCTTTGATGAGCAGCAATCCTGTGATATTAAACGTAATAGATTATCCATAAAATGGGGATACATCAACTATTGACATTACCACTACTAGTCAACAAACTCTTATAGTTGACATGCTTTTTGGTATTAGTACTACCAATGGATAGGACAAGTTGGTAACTATACCTTTGTCTACATCTACCGAGAAGCCACATAAAGGGAAAGTGGAACAATTTGCATTAGTTATTGTAAATCCTCATGTGGAGGAAAAGGAAATAGAAGAGAAGACATAAAAATAAATTGACATTCAAGAGCCTAAGGAGAAAGAGGCAATAAAAGCTCTCGTACAAATGCCCAGTGGAACAACACAAAAGAAGAAGACACTAAGAAAGAAGGTGAAATCTCCTACACCATAGGTGACACTCGAAGAAGTTATTATGATTAAAAAATGGGAGATAGATAACTTATCCTATGAACAAATGCAAATTTTGCAAGATCTACTAAAGAAGAAGAGCAAATAGGAAGAAATGAGAAGGAAACATCAGCAAAAGAAAGTACTTCATGAAATCAAAGGTATATTCATTGATGATTTTGACATGACTAATGTCAATGACTCTGACCCCATACTGGAACAACTTGTCCATATAGTCAAGAAAGTGACTGATGATGAGAGTGAGGTGAATGATAAGTTAATATAGTGGTCAAGAAGAAAATTTGAGACCAAGGTACTTAATAAGGTATCTTCCAAGATATTAGTGAAGCAGGCAGAACTTTCTACCCTAATATCAAACTCATCACAAGTTGTACTAAATGCACAATCTTTGTACAAGAAACTATCTCATGTAGAATAATTTACAAAGGATAACCCAGAGCTAGAAGGTAAACTATAACTAGATATAAAGTCTACTGGTCACTCATTGAGTTTGGATGTAAGTTCTAGCTCTACACATTATGCCAAGCTTCTACATGCTAAAGGGAGGATAGCTGAGTTGATGGCTAATGATTTTAAGATAAGGGATTTCTTACTCTCTATTTAAACAATGTCGACACCTCACTTGGAGGCCATACAAAGAAATTTAGCTAATAAAAAGGACTTAGTATAGAAAGATCCTCATCTTTCTACTTCTAAGAGCCTAGTTGACCTAGCTTCCGAGTTAGAAGTAAAATCAGAGGTTTTGAAGATTGCAACATCTGGTTGGGATATTGCATTGCACATGGTCATGATGCTTCATAAACCATTTATGGAAAAACATTATAAGCTCCCTACAAATGAAGAACATAAAGTGACAAAAATAAGAGGGAAATAGTAGAATGACATGACATGTGTAGTCACAAAGGGATGGAACATAATCAAAGATCTGAAGCAGAATGAAAGAAGAAAAAACAAATGGAAGTAGAACCAAATGGTATGACATACCAACTTTTGTAAATGTATGTATGTATTCAAGTGTATGTCAAGAAAGGAAGTCTTATATGTACATATGCAAATCTTTTGTTTTGTAACACTGAGTTATACTTTAGGGGGAGTATTCTATATATACTTTTGTTAGTACTAAGTACTCTTGTAAATGTAATGTAAATGTCATGACAAATTTTTTTTTCCACTAATGTCAAAGGGGGATATTGTTGATCCCTATAGTTTTGTTATCTATTAGTATCTTATACTTAGTCATTTTTAGGCAATGTTGGTTGGTCATCACTATGACCGAGTTATCATGTATAGGACGAGTTGTGTATAATTTACATTTGAAAAACAATAGTCACTACCAAGTAAAACATTGGCACCGAGTACTTTTTTATTTGCCAAGTCAACTTTTGCCAAGTTATATAAAGAAGACAATGTTGAATGCTAGAGTATGAAGAACACTGAATGTCGAGTGCCAGAGATATCCAATACCGAGCATGATAGAATTGACATATATGTTTGTTATGGCACAAATACTTTGGTGAACCATTTTGGCTGACATCTATATTTTTTTTACTATTTATTGAGGAAACCACAAAAGTGATTATGCTCCTATTTTGTAATCATTGATCCCTATGTATTACATTGAGCCAATCAGCATTAAGAAAAGGTTAAGAAAAAAATGAGATAATCTAGATCGTAGATCTCAAATCTTAGAGGAAGTCAATTGTCTATATAAGATGAAATTTGAACCCTAAAATGATGTAATGAGAGGAATGAGAAGTATAAGTGGAATAAAGTAGCATAGAGTGAATAACTTCATATCAGTGAAGTATTTTGATAGAGTTTAGTGACCGAGTGGAAAAGAGTAAAACAGTGAAGGACATAAAAAAGACATATTTGATGGATGAGATCAAATCTATACTGGAAGGAGAAGATCTATAAGCAACATCACAGTGTAGACCAAAGGATTGGGTACTAAGACATTTTAACAAGTGTATCAGGTTAAGTCTCTTAACAGAGTGGGTTTGACAAACCTTTTTAAATCTCTTAACTAAGTTCTTTCTTAGTTGTAAGTCTTAAATCCTATTGCAAGGTAGATTTTATAAGTCTCAAAGCTCTTAACAGGGCATACCCCTCACAGGTTAGATCATATTATGTGATCAAATTTGTAGCCCTAACAGGAAAACTTTATACTAGAGTAGTAAAGATTTGTGGGTGTCATCCCCACCCTAGTTTTACCTTTCATGGGTTTCTCGATAACCATGGTGTTATGAGTATTTGCATGGATGATGTTTAGCTTATTATATTCTTTAAATTGTTGAATTTTATGTTAATTCTATGCAAGTTTTCATTTATGATAAATGGATAAATCACTGATATCTGATTCAACCCCACCCCCCCTCCTTAGTATCACATTTTCCCAATAGATTTTTAACTGTTAAAAGATAAACTTATGAATATTGTGTTAAAGTTTAAAAAGGCAAAACTAAGATAATTGATAGATTACTGATTCACTCTCCTCTCTCAATAATAAGATCTTAATATTAATAATATATTTATTTCCTTTAGACACTCGATTTGTACAACTTAGTTCATATTATTAATAATGTATATTTAATGACCTCTACCATATTGTTACACACATAAATCTATATGGTATTAATTAATTATTTATTTATATTAACTTTATGTGTACTAATATATGTTCATTAAGAAATTTTTTACTAGTTTTCTAATGTCAAATAAATATTTCTTTACATATTTATCACTAGTTCAAAATAGTTCTCTCCAAAAAATTGTATTTTTATATTTTTAGGAAATGTTTTGCATGAATGCTCATCTCTAGATATAACATTGAGATTTTAGTAAGAATGGAAATAATATGATTAATAAGAAAGATCAAATCATAGGATAGGATTATGAAGATATTGTTAGAATAATTGAGAGTGGGGTGAATCAGTTATCCATAGTCCCAATTACAAAATGTATCACTTAAAACAAATTCAGCTAATTATGTAGCTCGGTAAACAAGAAAACTAATCTATCTATGACTTTATCGATTACAAGTTAATTTCTCATAAAGATTACTGACCACATCAGATATGAAACATGTAAAGTATGATATCCAAACAATCACCACATAAACACATAACACAAAATATTTAACGTGGAAACGCTGTAAAGAGAAAAACCACCCGGGACCGGTAACCCAAAATATTTTCACTCTTCTGAAGTGAGCTCAGTGAAGAGCCAACCCTATTAAAGTTTACAAAATACACTATAAGGTGTGACCTTGTTAGAAGATTTGACACTAACAGTTATCATCCAACCAAAATTCACTATGGGGCTAACAGGATAACAATGTACATTCTATGAATGACATATAAGACTTTCAAGTCCACTCAATTAAGAGATTTTATCTATTTACAATGTTTAAACTGAAACAATAGGTGATCTGATTACAATACAAATTGACTTTGCAAATGTTTATATCTATTGTAATTCCATACAAATCCTCTGATCAATATTTCTATTCAGTTCATCAACATTCAATAACTTACTATCCATCGATAAAATCTCTCTGACGCTTGGTAATCTCTACAGCTCAGTTCTCCTTTAACCAATCTGATTAGGCATGCATGAAGCTATATTTACATGATATCTCTACAGTCTCCTTCTTTTGGCATCCCTTTTCACAATGAAATAAATATCTCTTATATAGACAAGTAAATCATTTTCTTTTCATCCATCAGATTTTTCCGCTTAATCTCCTTCGTTAATTTTTCTGCTTAAGCTCTCCTCGGCTAATGTGTCAGTAACATGTTTTTTTCTATCATTTAGATCTTCTTTGAGTTTTGTAAGTCGTTGATCTCATAACAAACTTTATC
The DNA here is from genome assembly GCA_027943335.1 of Chamaecyparis obtusa. Lineage (NCBI taxonomy): Eukaryota > Viridiplantae > Streptophyta > Pinopsida > Cupressales > Cupressaceae > Chamaecyparis > Chamaecyparis obtusa. Next base: position 93,877 of record BSBK01011359.1, read on the forward strand.
TTCCACCTCAAAATCATGCGCTTTACAGCTCCTCAATTTTTGTCGGCTAAACTAATCATTTAGTTCTTTTACCCATACTTAGTTAACAAAGAAATGTGTCAGTGAACACATGTTTGGTTGATATTGTCACTCGGTATACACTACACCGACTCGGTGTGTATTGGAATGCTTCATTAACCAACCACACTACTTTGCAACATTTTTCTTCCAACTTCTTAACAGATTAATGCAACATAATCAAGTCAACAATATGAAGTCATAGACTCATCAATAAGTTACAAAGAGTATTCCATATCCTCATCTATCATATCCATCTTCCTCCATGTAGATATCTCAGTTCTTCATATTTTCTCTCCTCTTTATAAATGTTTAGATATATGCAACTAACATGATAAGTACTATCAAAACTAGTTGACATCAATGACAACATAAAACTAATTTAATTATCTTACATATCAATTCAGTGCTCAGTGATCTCTAATCACCGATCTTCAAGTCATTCAGGTGTTCAATCAGTTTTAGTTCATCAATCTCTCCCTTTGGCATTGATGGAAACTCAAGAAATATGAATTATACCATACACATACCAACCATGTATTTTACAACTATGTAAGAAATGTTGTAACTCTCACTTAGCTTGATTTTTAATATGTTTAATCACTACATTACATGATAGCATTGAAAATGTAGACTTTCTTATGTAGATTTGATCTTTGTAGCTCTCAGATTATCTCTCCTGTAGATAGATGTTCCAGTGATCTCCTCAGTTATCATATTGATTCATATTGGTTATCTCTCCCTTTGACAACAATTCCAAAGGAAGAAAAATAAACAAACATCTCTGCAATAGCTAAGTAACTCTATGTTGTCTAGTCCATATAATGTATCTCTCTATACTAATATGCCTATTGTTGTTTTGGTTCCTCAAATCTTCACAACCTTAGACAGAATCCAAAGTGTGAGCTATGTTGCATCAACATGAATAATCTTCTGATAAGATTAGGCTGATGCAACCTCTAGATCACATTAGTGATTGGTAGATAGGGGAAAGACCCCAAGTCTAGTCCTCAAATATTCAAAAGTTTCCTTCGGTAGAGGCTTGGTAAATATGTCAGCAAGTTGCTCTTTTGATGTAACATATTCCAGTTTAACTTGCTTCTTCCTTACTTGTTCTCTTAAGTAGTGATACTTAATAGAAATATGCTTGGTCTTTGAGTTCATTACAAGATTCTTAGAAATGTTTATTGTACTTGTGTTGTCACAATATATAATCACTGACTCGGTGATTACCTCATTCATCCCTTCCTACACTTGCTTGATGTAAGCAATATTTGAATAGTTTGTAGTAGCAACAACATACTATGCTTTGGCAATAGAATAAGAAATACAAGGTTGTTTCTTACTTGTCCAAGTAACAAGTCTTTCACCAAAGAAAAATACTCCTATGGTGATACTTTTTCTGTCATCTATATTTCCAGCCCAATCTGCACTGGTGTAGACTTTTAGTTCAAACTTTCCTTCCTTAGGATACCATAATCCATAGTCCTCGATTTTCTTCAGGTATCTTAAGATTCTTTTTGTAGAAACCATTTGTGACTCCTTAGGATTTTTAGAAAATCTAGCAACTATCTCCACAACACGTGCAATGTCTGGTCTACTATGTCCTACATACATCAACTTACCAATCATAGATCGGTACAATGTCTGGTTTACCTCTATAGTTTCATCATCTTTCGTTAGTTTGCAACCTATGACCATCAGTGTTCCAACTGGTTTAGCATCTTCCATGCCAATGTTCTTAGTACTTCCTTGATCTACTTAGATTGTGTGATGAAAATTCCATCATTCTACTAAATAACCTACAAGCCTACAAAGAACTTAATCTCTCTAAACATAGACATTTCAAATTCTTTTCTCATCTCATCAGCAAATGATTTATAGATATGATCTTGTCCTCCAAAAATAATATCATCCACAAATATTTCAACAATCAAAATAGTGTCATTAGACTCTCCTTTCATATACAAATTGTTGTTTTCACTAGTTCTAACAAAACCAATACTTAACAAATAAGTATGCAGCCTTTCATACCAAGCTCTGGATGCTTGCGTTAAACCATATAAAGCTTTTTGTAGTTTACATACCATGTATTTCTTTTATGGATCAACAAACCCTTCTGGTTGTTCTATGTAGGACTCCTCTTCTAGCATCCCATGCAGAAAAATAGACTTAACATCCATGTGATAAACTTTAAACTTCTTATGTGTTGCATAGGCCAGTAACATGTGTTGGAAACTACAAATTGAAGCAATTGTTGTATTTTCATTAATGTCAAACCTTAACTGGTAAGACTGTTGCTACTTAGGAAAGTACTATATCTATTTGATTGATGAGAAGGGGACAAGCAAGTTTGGTAACAATAGCACCTAAGGAAATGTTCAGTTATCTTGATACTACAATGAGTACTTGATTATATTGCACAATGATAAGATAATATATTGTTTATCTTAGTAATAATGAAGACTAAACTGGTAGGCTTAATAGAGAAAAAGTGGAGAAATCTAGTTTAAGCCAAGTGATGTTTGTGTCGACCAACTTACTATATGGCGAGAAAATCCAGTGTTGACCAAACATCAGTTAATTGTCGAGGAAGACAGTGTTAGCCGAGGAAACAATTTTTGGTATTGACCAAGCTTTCTAGTATAGACCGAGAAGTTGAACACAGCATTGACTGAGCATCGGTATTGTTATATTTGAAGGAAATTCAGCTTTCTGACCGACATCATTGAATTCTTGGATTATGGAGAACGTGTTGACTTTATTTATTGATTGTATGAAAGCACTTAATGCACTATAAAATTTTTTATTGTAAATCTTTAGGAGATTTGAGATATTTCTAGAAAAGAAGATGAAGAACCTATAGTGGGTAGATTCAATGAATTTGACCTAACCCTAAGATCTATGAAGGAGATTAAGAGGCAAAAGATGTATTGACCTGAATGAAGTTGTATTTAGGGATCCTAAGCATGAGGCTAAGAGAGGATAGAAAGAGGACACTAGAGGTGTTATGACTATCTAAGTAGAGAAGGCTAAAGGAGAAGAGTTATGATTTCTTGAGGAGAATACCAAGCAGATTAGTGATGGAGATGACAAAGGATCATAATCAGTAAACCAGTATATGTGTATGAAATTGGATCTAATATTTACAAAGTGAGTTGTTTGTTTTCAGATTATTACTACTGCTACTTTTTAATCATTGTAACAGTCAAAATCCTTGTAACAAAGGTTGACCTAACAATCATTTGTTAAATCTTTTGAACAAGGTTGCATTCTAATGGAGTGTATGTAAGTCCTACAACAAGGTGCACTTTTAACAGAGTGGTTTAAATCCTTTAACCAGGTCACACCTAATAGTGTGATTGTAACCTTTGATAGGGTTGGCTTTTAACCGAGCTCACTTCAGAAGAGTGAAAATAATAGTAGCATATTACAAAGTAGTTTTTCCCATATTGGGTTTCCACTATAAATCCTAGTGACAATACTTGTGTGGATATTTTGGTTTAAACATTTCTATGTTTTACAAGTTAGATATAGTTGGGTAGTGGACTACAATGTTATATGTTTCTATTATGCAATCAGTAATGACCGAGTAGCTATTGGTTGTTAGATCTATTTTGTTGAAGAGTTGCAAAGTTTGTTTTATACATCTGGACCTAAGAAAAACTGATTCAACCCCTCCTCTCTATTGTTATAAATCATATTAATAATTGGTATCAGAGCTGTGGTGCTTACTGTTGACAGAGAAAAAGTTTGAAGTTACTTGAAGCAAATGATCAGGATGTATAAGGAGGTACCAAAGTTGCATAAGGAGAACTTTCCCACATGGAAAAGTTTTATGAAGTTACATTTGGCCAGCATTGGAGATTCTACAAAATATTACACCGAGCATGAGTATACCACACCTATTGCACCCCTGACTGCCGAGGAAATGAAACCTAAGAAAGAACACAACCAAGCAATGTTGGAAATTGCATCTACCCTAAGTTATCTAGAATTTGAAGACATCAAAGACTGTAGCACTACAAAGAAAATATGGGACACCCTTGCAACTATCTATGGTGGTGACATAAATGTGTTGAGAGCAAAAGCTAGAGTCTAAGAGGTAAATTTGATGAGATGAAAATGTAAGAAGGTGAGAATATTGCACAATATTGTGGTAGAATAAAAGAAGTTGTAAATTGTATTAGAGGAGAAAATGGAACTATTAATGATGAAACTTTGATTGGAAAAGTATTGAGAACTCTATGTCCTATTTATGCTATCAAAATTTCAGCAATTTAGGAATCTAGATGTATCCCTAACAACAATCTTACTTTGGAAAGTTTGGTCAGAAAGCTTACTACTTTTGAACTTTCTAACTATGATAACTTCATTTTTGGTAGTATTGGTAATGTTGAATCTACTTTTACGTCACAAATGGTTCTAAACAAGTCAAAGAAGGAGAAATAGAAATGTATAAGTGAAAGTAAAAGTGAAAGTGATAGTGACAGTGACACATCTGATGAAGAACTTGAGGATCTAGAAGTTCTTATGGCTAGAAGACTGAGAAGAGGAAAAGGAAAATACAAAGGTAAACTCTCTATTATATGTTTTTCATGTAATAAAGTTGGTCATATAGCTGCTAGATGTCCTAAAAGGAATGATAAGGATGAAGAAAGAGATAACAAGCACAAAGATAGAAGGGATGACAGAAGCTACCGAAGGTACAAGGACTACAAAGGAAAATGTAAGAAATCTTGCTACATTGCTGAAGAAGAGACTGACACTGATAGTGATGATTTTGAAATTAAGGTTGTCTATGTTGCAATGAAAGATGAGTTTGATGAGGATGAGAAAATTGCATTGATTTCCTATGTGAACAAGAATGATAAATGGATTATTGACAGTGGTTGTTCACATCACATGATTGGTGACAAAAGTAAGTTTGATACCTTACATAATTATAAAGTTAAAATTGTAAAATTTGGTAATGATGCACCATGTCCTCTTAGAGGAAAATTATTTATTAAGCTAACTAATAAGATCTCTTGTGAAAATGCATATTGGGTAGAGGGTCTTAACTATAATCTGCTGAGTGTTGCACAGCTTAATATTACTAGTTATTGAGTGGAATTTTATCACAAAAAGGCTAAAATATTTAATTCCACTTGTGAACTGATCGGAAGTGGAGAACAGACTAGAGGTAATTTGTTCTATCTTGACCTATTTGCAGAAACTTGTATGATTACACAACTTGATGATATTTGGTTATGGCATAAGAGGCAATGTCATGTTAACTTTGATAATCTCATAGAGATTAGTAAGAAAAAGAAAGTGAGAGGTCTATCTAGATTGAAGAACCCTGAAAATGTGATGTGCAAAGAATGTCAGTTAGGAAAGATGACTAAGTCAAGTTTTAAGAGAAAAACCTTTACTTCTGAGAATAATTTAGATTTGGTTCATACTAACCTTTGTGGACCCATGGGTGTACAAAGATATTATGGTGCTAGATATTTTATTTTGTTTGTTGATGATCATACCAGGATGATGCATGTAATGTTCTTAAAAGAAAAATTTGATGCTTTTCAATTCTTTAAGTGGTATTTGGCTAAGTTTGAAAAGGAGACAGGAAGAAACCTAAAGTGTTTGAGATCTAACCGAGGTGGAGAATTTATATCCAATGGATTTAATCTATTTTGCAATGATAGAGGAATCAAAAGATAGATGTTTGCACCAAGGACTCCTCCATAGAATGGCATAGCAGAAAGGAGGAACAGATATATCTTGGATTGTGCAAGGACATTGTTGATTGAGAAGAATCTGGCACAAAAGTACTAGAAGGAAGCTATAAGTACAGCTATTTACACTCTTAACTGGGCACAGATAAAGAAAGGTAGAAATCTGACACCTTATGAATTATGGTATGGGCATGCACTAAATGTAAAATACTTTAGAATCTTTGGAAGAAAATGTTACATACTAAAGGAAAATAGGAATGGAAAATTTGGTGCTAAAAGTGATGAAGGTATATTCCTAGGCTATTGCACAAAAAATAAAGCTTATAAGTGTTTGAACTCTAACACTAACAAAATTGTGGAAAGTGTGAATGTCAAGATTGATGAGTATGCAGAAACAAATGAAGCTAATAGTAAGAGAGAACTAGAAGATTATAGATCTTTTGTGTATATAGAGGAAGATGAGGCAAGTGACAGACTTGCACCTAATGCCAAGTCTCGAGTAAGCAATGTCGAGCATAAAAAATGCAATGCCAAGCATCAAGAAAATAGTGCCAAGAGAGAAGAAGAACCTGCCGAGTATCAGGAGGATGTTGGCGAGTATCAGGAAGAGATTGTTGAGCATTCAAAAGATGAATTTGACAATCTTATTAGGGAACTTGATGAATCAGAGGAAAAGAGAGCCGAACCTATTTTGGCAAAATATGTAAGGAGACATCACAAGCCTGAACAGATAATTGGAGACAAAGATATTGGAGTTCTGATCAAAAGCAAGATAAAGGATCCAACATGTTGACTATGTGAATTCGAGCCTAAGAAAACAAAGGAGGCATTGGATAATGAAGACTAGATACAAGCAATGAATGAAGAGATAGACCAAATAGAGAAGAATGATACCTAGAGTCTGGTACCGAGACCTGAAAATAAAAATGTCATTGGGACAAAGTGGGTATTTTGAAATAAGTTGAATGAGCATGGTGAAATCACAAGAAACAAAGCTAGGCTAGTATGCAAAGGCTATGCACAAGAAGAAGGAATAGATTATGGGGAGACATTTTCCCCTATAGCTAGATTGGGAGGAGTAAGGAATTTTCTTGTATAGCTTATAAAGATTTCAATGTATACTTAATGGATGTAAAGTCTGCATTTTTAAATGGTATATTACAAGAAGTGTACATTGAACAACTAGAAGGTTTTGTTGATCCAAACAGAAGACACATGGTTTTCAAACTGAACAAAGCACTATATGGATTAAAGCAAGCTCCCAAAGCATGGTATGAGAGATTGCATAACTACTTAATATAGATTGGATTTTCAAGGACAAATGATACAAGCAATCTATACATGAAAGATGAAGAAGGTAAAGGAATCTTGTTGGCAAAGATATTTGTTGATGATATTATTTTTGGTGGACAAGATGCCTTGTGTGAGTATTTTCACATGAAATGCATATAGAATTCGAAATGAGTATGTTTGGTGAGATCAAATTTTTTGTTGGTTTACAAGTATATCACATGGAAAAAGGAATTTTCATTACACAGTCTAAATATATTCATGAGATACTGAAAACTTTTGGAATGGAAGATTCTAGACTAGTGAGTACTCCTATGGCTACTGGACAAAAGTTTTCTAAGAATGATGAAGCTACAGAAGTAAATTAGACTTTGTATAGATCTATGATTGGAAAACTATAGTATGTTGTATATAGTAGACCAGATATTGCATTAGCTATTGGGATTGTGGCAAGATTCTCTGCCAATCCTAAGAAAACACACATGATGGTCATGAAGAGGATAATGAGATACTTGAAAGGAACTGTTGATTATGGGTTATATTACAAGTAGGATGAAATATTTGAGCTAAGAGTATACATAGATTTTGATTGGGAAGGAAATGTAGATGATAGAAAGAGTACTAGTGGTGGATCTTTCTTTCTTCGATAGAGATTAGTTTCTTGGACAAATAAGAAATAAAATTGCATTTCCCAATCTACTGTTGAAGTCGAGTATGTTGCTACTGTTGTGAACTGTTCAAATCTGATATGGATAAAGCAATTGTTGATGGGTATGAAAGAAGAAATCATTGAACCAGTTGTTATATTCTATGATAACACAAGTCCTATCAACATCTCTAAGAATCCAGTGATGCACACAAAGACCAAACACATTGCAATCAAGTATCATTACTTGAGAGAGATGGTACAAGATAAAGAGGTCTGAATGGAATATGTGAATACAAAGGAACAATTAGGTAACATATTCACTAAAGCTTTACCTAAAGAAGTGCATGAATATCTGAGAAGTCAATTAGGGGTCCTTCCCCTAACTGAGGCTGCCTAGTCAAGCTAGGAGCACTACATCAAATATGCTGCAAAAAATATCTAACAAGTTGATGTAGAAGAAGGTCACACTTTAGGAGTAGACTAGAGTTGTGAAAAGAAGAGAAAAGCCATGAATCATTCATAAGAAAGATGACAGAGGGAGAAACACTGAACTACAAAGATGATATCTACATCTAAAGGATGTATGTTTTAGTTGTTGCTTTGGCATTTTTGTCAAAGAGGGAGATGAACATAGATGATATTACATGTGACAGAGATGAATAGAGATGAAGGATCATGATAGAGGGAGATTTGGATTTTTTGGACGATCATAGAAGAAAGGCTAATAGATTCTGAATCAAAATGAAGGATATTATAAATATTTTTGATTGACAGATAAGTTTTTGGATTGTATGGTAATCCATGTGTTATTCATGTGATATCATATGGTGTTGTCATCAATGCCAAAGAGGGATATTGTTGGAAACTGCAAATTGAAGCAATTGTTGTATTTTCATTGATGTCAAACCTTAACTAGTAAGACTGTTGCTACTTAGGAAAGTACTATATCTATTTGATTGATGAGAAGGGGATAGGCAAGGTTGGTAACAATAGCACCTAAGGAAAGGTTGAGTTATCTTGATACTATAATGAGTACTTGATTATGTTGCACAATGATAAGATAATGTATTATTTATCTTAGTAAGAATGAAGACTAAACTGGTAGGCTTAATTGATCAAAAGAGGAGAAATCTAGTTTAAGCCGAGTGATATTAGTGTTGACCAAGTTAGTGTATGCTGAGAAAATCCAGTGTTGATCGAACATCAGTTAATTGCCAAGGAAGATAGTGTTAGCTGAGGAAATATTTTTTAGTATTGACCAAGCTTTCTAGTATAGATCGAGAAGTTGAACACAGTATTGACTGAGTGTCAGTATTTTTATATTTGAAGGGAATTCAGATTTCTAGCCGACATCGTTGAATTCTTGGATTATGTACAATGTGTTGACTTTATTTATTGATTATATGAAAGCATTTAATGCACTGTAAAATGTTTTATTGTAAATCTTTAAGAGATTTGAGATATTTTTAGAAAAGAAGATGAAGAACATATAGCCTGTAGATTTAATGAATCTAACCTAACCCTAAGATCTACGAAGGAGATCAAGTGGAAAAATATGTATTGACCTAAATGAATTTGTATTTAGGGAACCTAAGCGTGAGGCTAAGAGAGGACAAAAAGAGGATATTGGAGGTGTTATTGACTATCTAAGTAGAGAAGGCTGAAGGAGAAGAGTTATGATTGCTTGAGGAGAATATCGAGTAGATCAGTGATGGAGATGACAAAGGATCACTGTCAGTAAACCAATATATGTGTATGGAATTGCATTTGATATTTTCAAAGTGAGTTGTATGTTTTCAGATCATTACTACTGCAACTTTTTAATCATTGTAATAGTCAAAATCCTTTTAACAGAGGTTGACCTAACAGTCATATGTTAAATCCTTTGAACAAGGTTGCATTCTAATGGAGTGTATGTAAGTCCTATAACAAGGCACAGTTTTCATGGAGTGGTTTAAATCCTTTAACTGGGTCACACCTGATAGTATGTTTGTAACCTTTGATAGGGTTGGCTTTTAACGGAGCTCACTTCAAAAGAGTGAAAATAATAGTAGCATGTTACAAAGTGGTTTTTCCCATATTGGGTTTCCACTATAAATCCTAGTGTCAATACTTGTGTGGATGTTTTGGTTTAAACATTTCTCTATTTTACAAGTTAGATACAATTGGGTAGTGGACTGCAATGTTATATGTTTCTATTATGCAATCAGAAATGACTGAGTAGCTATTGGTTGTTAGATCTATTTTGTTGAAGAGTTAAAAAGTTTATTTTATACATCTAGACTTGAGAAAATCTGATTCACCCCCCCCCCTCTCTATTATTCTAAATCATATTAACAACATGTAGACTCCTTCTAGTCTATAAATAGGTGCAAAGGTTTCACCATAATCTATTCCTTCCTCTTGTGCATACCCCTTTCAAACTTGTATGGCTTTATTCCTTGTAACCTCTCCATTTTTATTCAACTTATTTCTAAAAATCCATTTAGTACCGATAACATTCTTATCCTTAGGTCTAGGTACTAAATTCCATGTCTTGTTTTTCTATATATGTTCTATCTCCTCATTCATTGCATTTATCCATTCTTCATTATCTTACATATCAATTCAGTGCTCAGTGATCTCTAATCACTGATCTTTAATTCATTTAGGTGTTCAATCAGTTTTAGTTCATCATTTATTGATAATCATTAGAATTTCTCAAGGGTTATTATAATTTGTTTGACTATTTGAAAGATCTCTCTTTTTCAAACTATGTCGATGTAGCACACAACTCTCTGTTAATAGTAAAACTCAATTACAAGATAAATAAACACATATTTTGAACCTTCAATATTTTCCATTCATCACTGACTGCTTCTAAAATTCTTAGCAAACTCTTAAATAACCAAAAACCCCAAAAAAATTGAGAAATCCAAAAATTACCCTTTTTGGCAGTTTTTCCCATAGTTATTTTTTCATTTTTTGGTAATTTTCAAAACAACACCTAAAAAGATGATCTTTTTCCTAAATATGTCCTTGACTAATTTAGAATTAATTTCAAACTAATATCCAAGATTAGAAACATAATTTTAGATTTATTTCAAAATAGAACTTTCTAAAAAATAGAAAAAAACACTAAAAGTTGATTTCATAGCCCTAAATAAAACTTTCAGCTCCCAAAAATGTGCCAAAATGGACCTTGATCAATTTGTGATCATAGACAAAATATATGCCACCATATAAAGCATGCAGCCAAAAAATTTCAGCAAAAACCCAAATATAAGTCAAAAGTTACGACCTTTGGAAGTTTCTGCATCATTTTATGACCTCCAAAAGTTTCTACATCATTCTCCCCTAAAGGAACATAGTTCCTACAAGTGGTTGTTTTTGAATTGCTGCAACTTTGTGGGGTCTAGCTTCATCACTTCCCACTCTAAGATCTAGGTTCTATTTGTCCCTGGTAATCGCTCCCACTGAATCAAGTACCTATTGTAATGACCATTCATTGTGACTCTAGATTGCTTATCCAAAATGTGGGCAACCTTTTATTTCTTTTTACTTGAAAGGTGGGGATGCAAATCCACCTCATCTCTACTATCGATCTTAGATAACATTCCATGAAATGCATACAAATCAGAAACATTAAACATGAGAAATATCCAAATTATCTAGTAAACAAACCTCATAAGCATTATCATTGATCTTCTTCAAAATTTGGCAAGGACCTATATTTTTGTATTTCATCTTATGATATGTGCCAGTAGGAAATATCTCATGCCTCAAGTACACCATCACCAAATTACCTGCATTAAATATTTGTCTCCCTCTACTAACATCTGCAGCAACCTTATATTTCTCATTGCTATCCTGCAATTTACTCCTCACATATTGTTGAAGTTGTTGGTGTTCAACAAATGCTTCCCCATCACTGCTAATTCTATCTTGCATAGGAATTTGTACAAGGTCCAAACCACCCTGAGGATTCTTACCATATACAATTTGAAAAGGATATTTTCCAATTGATCTGTTAAGAGAACTGTTGTAAGAAAACTCTACTTGAGGCAATGCCAAGTCCCACTGCTTGCACTTTTCACCAAAAATGCACTATAATAGGTTTCCCAAACTCTGATTGACCACCTCATTTTGTCCATTAGTTTGGGGATGATAGGCACTGCTAAACTACAACTGTGTTCCCATCTTCTTCACAAGGTCCTCCAGAAATGACTCAAAAATTTAGTATCCTTGTCAGATGTGATATTGTTTGGAATGCCATGGAGTCTAACAACTTTTGAGAAAAATAAGTTGTCTATCCTTGTGGCATCAGTAGTTTTTTTACAATCAATAAAATGAGCCATTTTAGAGAATCTATCAACAACTACAAAAATAGAATCTCTACCTCGCTAGGTGTGGGGAAGCCCTAATAAAAAATCCATACTCACATCTATCCATGGCTTGATGGGTACATGTAGAGGTATATACAAGCCTGTGTTTTTGGAGTGACCCTTAGCCACTTGATAGATTCTGAACCTTCCCATATACTTCGTGATTTCCCTTCTCATTTTTGGCTAGTAGTATTTATCTTCAACCAAGGTTATCACCTTTTCCTTCCCAAAGTCACCATCCAAACCACCACTATGAAATTCTCAGATAATATTTTCCCTCATGGAACAAGATGGTATACTTAGTTGTTTTCCTCTAAAGAGGTAACCATCCTGCAGAACGTATTCTCCTCTCATGTGATCTGAAAGACTAGTTGCTAGCTCTTTAATCTTCTCTATAATTTCCCAAAAATCATCATCAACCTCATACAAAACTTTAATAGAATCAAGACCAATGACCTTTGTTTCCATTTTAGTTATCAAAGTAACATGCTGACTTTGGGCACCAACAACCTGATTCTTCTTTCCAGACTTATGCTTCAAAAAAAAAGTATACCCTTGCAAGAAAGACACCCATTTAGCATGCCTACTATTCAATTTCTTTTTTTTGCTCACATATTTCAAGGCCAAATGATCTGTAAACAATAAAAATTATTGTGGGACCAAATAATGCCTCCAATGCCTTAAGGCTTGAAAAATAGCATAAAATTCTAAATCATAAGTAGAATAGTTCTTCCTCACATCATTTAACTTTTCACTAAAAAAGGCTATTGGTTTACTTTCTTGGCTAAGAACAGCACCTATTCCAACATGGGAAGCATCGCACTCTACAAATACTTTATCAAAATTTGGAAGTGCCAATATAGGACCTTCAGTTAGTTTTTTCTTCAAGAACTTGAAACTCTCTTTAGCATCTATTGTCCATGTGAACTCCCTTACTTTCTTACAATTTTTTATGGGTGCTACAATACTGCTAAAATTTTGAATAAACTTTCTATACAAGGCTACCAATCCATGAAAACTCCTTACCTCTGTTATGCTGGATGTACTAGGCCATTCTAGGATTTCCTTGACCTTTTCTGGGTCCATCTGAATACCATCTTTAGAAATGAAAAAGCCTAGAAAAGTCTAATTGTTTTGCATGAATCTACACTTCTTTAAATTTTCATAGAGCTTCTCTTTCTTTAGTACACTTAGGATGATCCTTAAGTGTTGTAGGTGCTCTCCTTTGTTTTTCCTATAAATTAGGATATCATCAAAATAAACTACAAAAAACTTATGAATGTAGGGTCATAAAATAGTATTCATCAATCTCATGAATGTACTTGGTGCATTAGAGAGCCCAAATGGACTAACCTTCCATTCATACAAGCCATCCCTAGTCTTAAAAGTTGTCTTCCACTTCTTAAATCAATCTTGCTAAAGTATTTGGCCCCTGCTAATTCATCCATCATATCCTCTATATGAGGAATAGGAAACTGATACTTGATAGTAATATTATTAATTGATATACTATCAGTACACACCCTCCATGTTCCATCCTTCTTTAGAGTCAATAATGTAGGTACAACACGTGTGATCATGCTTTCTCTAACCAAGCCTTTCTCAATTAGTTATGTTACTTGTTTGTTGAGATCTTCATATTGCATTGGGTTCATTCGATAAGCTTCTTGATTCAGAAGAGTTTCTCCAAGAATAAGATCAATATGGTGTTGCATATCCCTTTTTGGTGAGAAACCGTCAGGTAGCTCATTTGGAGTAACATCAGAAAATTCTTCTAGTATCTTTACTATATCATGTGGTACTATGTTTTCTAATTCTTCTCCTCTTTTTACTACCAATGCATAGCAACAACCAGTCACCTTCATTTCTTTGAGAACATCCTTTTCAGATAATATAGTCTCATTCTTCCTTTCATCCTTAAGTGGTAAGAGAGTCACCTTAGAGCCATCCTTCTAGAAGGTATCTATATTTTTCTCTTCATCATGCATGATCTTCCTATCATACTTCCATGGCCTTCCCAGAAAAATATGACAAGCATCCATAGGAATAACATCACACCATATCTCATCCTTATAGATTTTTCCTATAGCAAAACTAACCAAACATCCTTTAGCAACAATAATAGGTCATTTACTTTCTTAAACCATGAAATAAAGTAAGGATGAGGATGTTTCTCACATTGCAAATTTAATTTCTCTACCATTTCCATAGCTACCATATTCTCACAACTACCCCCATCAATAATAACTTGCCATACCTTTCCACCTAAAGTACATCCAGTTCTGAAGATGTTGGTTTGAAGCCACGAATCATCAAATTTCTTTATAAGGGCTTCTTCCTTCTCTGGAATGAACATCAATCTCCTCATCATGAGATTTTCTCCCACGTCTAGTAGGACTTATTGTTCTTCTCCTGCTGCTATAAATTCTGGATAAACCAGGTTCACTCTAGGTTGTCCTCCTTGATTTATTTTTGGAATGTTGTAATTTGAGCATTCAAAGGCTCTGCGTCCTTGTTCTCCACACCTAAAACAAGTGAAAGGCCTTCTCTAGTTTTCCATTCTCTTCCACTTATGTAGCCTTGTCCTCTCTGAAACCCCCTTCCTCTTTCTTGATTTGGAGGATCTTGCCTAGTGTCTATATTTTTTTCAAATCCTTGAAAAGAATCTCCCTGACCATTATTAGAACCTCCCCAAAATGGACTTGAGGTACCCCTTTGACCACCTCTATTCCTCTAGATATATTGCCTATTCTTCTTTTATTCATCCTTTAGAGCTAACTGGTAGGATTCCTCCATACTGTTAACATCATGCATGATCAATTCATCTTGGATGGATAATTTTAGGCCATTCATATATCTAGCAACCATTTGCTCATTATTTTCTTGATTCGATATGTGCATGAATAGCTCGTAGAATTCATTTGTATAGTCTTGCATTGAAGACAAGTTTTGCTTCAAATTCTAGAACCTGCGAATGAGGGTTTGTAAATAATCCATTGGTAAGAATTTTTATTTCAGCTTTTTCTCCATCTTGCTCCATGTCTTAATCTTTTCCTTTTCCTTTCTAGTTCTTTCCTTTTGGAGGTGATCCCACCATATCATTGCATGTCTTTTTAATTTTGTGTATGCAAACTTTATCTTATTTTCTTCTGTCATAGGCTTCCATTTGAAAAATTTATGCATGTTGTTTAGCCAGTCTATTAATTCTTCTGGCTTAAGACTACTAGCATAGTCCAAAACATCAATCTTGATTGCTTTACTTCTTCCTTCTAAATCCCTAAGAACTCTATCTTCATAGCTCATTTCTTCCACCATCTCTTCTATATTTTCTTCATGTTGGTCAGCACCTCTTTGGTTTCCCTCTTCATTAGATTCATTCCTTAGGTATGTGCAGGATCATGGTATGCCAAAAAGTGGTGATGTGAAAAGCAAGTCCAGATTGATAGACTCTTTGAAAAACAACTATAAGTTTCAAACAATATAAGATTTTTAAAAATATGAAATATACATCACATTCTATGCTTCACCTAATACAATAATAATAAACAATTCTTTCGATTTGATGAAGTTTAGACTAAGTTAAGGTGGTCAGACATGAGAGTTTTTATATTCAAGAAAAATTGTAGCAGAAAAATCATAATTAATTATTTACTTGAAAAAAAAAAATACAAAAAAATATACATCACATCTGGACACGAGTCTACTACTTTTATGTATTTATATCTTATAACAAATATTATCATTTGATTTTGTTTAATGTGGTCAGACATACACCTACGTGTTATCCTTCTAGTCCTGGTTGATAGACTTATTGGAAAATATCTATAACTTTCAAAGTGTATAACATTTTTGAAATCCAAAATATGTGTCAAACTCTATTCTTTACCTACTACAAGAAAAATGAAAAAAGTTTTCATTTTGATAAAGTTTAGACTAAGTTAACGTGGTCAGACATGAGAGTTTTTGTATTTTGGAAAAATTGTAGAAGAAAAATCATAATTAATTATTTACTTGGAAAAAAAGTACAAAAAATACGTGTCATATCTAGACATGAGTATACTACTTTTAAATAGAATCTTGTAAAAAAAAATTATCATTTGATTGTATTTAAGGTAGTCAGACATACACCTACTTCTTATTTTTTTTTCTAAAATTTTCGTACTTCTACATTAAAATTTTAAATGTTCACCATATATAATTATTTTTTTTGTCAAAAAAGGCCTAGTATCTTAGAAACTAAATTCAATTTTCTACAGATTCTCTTCTTACATATTTTTGATATAATATTTATAAGTTGTTCAAATTTTTATGTCAACTTGCCTAAACTTGATTTTCTGAATTTTCATTGCCACTTAACAGCCTAGTTTGGCACAACATAATCTTGCACATACCCTCTTTGTATTCCTTGATTATCTATTTACTCTATTGGTGCCGAAAAATGATGGACCATTTTTGGCCAAGTGACAGGCATATACTAGTATCTCTCCAATTCTGGCTTGATCGGGCCAAGGCTGGTAGGCCTAAATTTACCTTAGATTATCAAGTTCTCTATGCTACACAAATGCATGCACAAACAAATGAAATTCCTTCCAAAGGGGTAAATGATCTTTGGAGGGAAACAATACAATCTCTTGATAGCTTTAATTCTATGAAAATCTAAACTAAAATTGAAATGTCACTAAAAAACCTAATTGCAAATGCTTTTAGAAAAGTAATCAGATCAATTTGTAAACTAAAAAAGAAGAACCAAATAACAATTTTCAAACAATAATAAGATCAGTCACTAATGATCATTTGGGTTATAGAGTCAAAAATTTCCAATCCTACATATAATCAGAGACAGTTTTAAGAAATCTTACTTTTAATAAAGTAAGACCATCATTCCACAGGCTTCCGCTTGATTCACAATTCAAATCAATTTACACAACTAATTTTGTTGAATTTAACTCAATTTAAGAGACCGATAAGAATAATGGTAGATACAAAGAACATACAATTGGTACTCAAGTTGTATATATTAACTTCAAATTACACTATTCAGGGAATAGAACATAGTGGAACACTCTAATACACAGAGTATCTGAAAAACTATTGAAAATAATAACATATAACTTCAAATAAACATAAGATAACTTATCTCATTTGGTATTTGAAAAATTTGTACATGATGGTTCAAATTGAAGTTGTTGGAGCTTTCCCCTATTGTCATGTTTTTTTCTAATTTCAAATGATTCAATATAAATATCCCATTCAAAGGTTTCCTATGAAAAGACACACCTTTTGACAAAAACCTAATCCTATAACTAACCCTAAAAATTACAAAATTAACCATATAAATGATTTGAGGAAAAAAACATTCCCCGTATTACAAATGTAATTTGTCATATCTTCGGATAATTGGCTTGATAATCCACATGTTTATAATGTAAAACTCCTTCACACAAAATCCAATATTAGATAACTTTTAATAAATTTTAAATTTAGGGCTCATTATATTTAATAATGTTTTTCAAATTTCCAAAAGATCCCTATTTAAAATTTCTTTATTTTAATAACTAAAATGGTATCAAAAGAAATAATCAACTAAACCATGACATAATGCATATAAATGTATTTGATGATATAAGCAAAAATACCAATAATGTTTAAACATTTAATCAAAGGTATCCTCTTTCAATTATCAAAGTACAAAAATCCATTAGTAAGATAAAACCTAAATCCACTAATAGGAATATAATTTTATATTTTAATTGAGAGCTATACTTTAAAATATTAACCATAATGTATTTCCTTTTCAAAATACCTTTTCCAAAATATGAAATAATATTCATTTCATACAAATATATTCCTAAAATCTAGGGTGCAATATTATAACTCACCCTAGAAAATAAAAGGAGAATACTTACCCTAAAATGATATTTTAAATCATTTACGTAGGGTAAGGTTGTTAATATTTTAGAAAGAGGATAAATAAAAAGACAACATTAATATCATGTGACTCAACCCAATGTAAAAATAGAAGTACACTTTCACA
The DNA here is from genome assembly GCA_027943335.1 of Chamaecyparis obtusa. NCBI lineage: Eukaryota > Viridiplantae > Streptophyta > Pinopsida > Cupressales > Cupressaceae > Chamaecyparis > Chamaecyparis obtusa. The sequence continues at coordinate 111,991 of BSBK01011359.1, forward strand.
ACTCATTTTATGAAAATAAAAATACATTTAGATTTTAGGGCAAAATAATTTTACACTCTCTAAAATAAAGCCCTAATTATGAATCTCTATGGAATAAATATAAAACATAATAATAGGAGAATATATATTTAAGTCGCCTAGTTAGTATTTTTAGTAACGAAATAGGTGAAAAAATATAAATCAAATAAGGTAAAATATAATCCATTATACCCTTTTACCCTAATAATTGATGTTAAAATCACTATAGGGTAAAGTGAGATATTATATTTAAGTATTTTGAAAACTTAAATTTATGCCAATTAAAATAATTTCAAAACACCTAAACATAATAACACTTTCCAAAATGAATTACCTTATTACATTATTTCACTTTAGTAATTTAGGGTAAATTAAAATAAGCTCTAAAAAGAATTACATTAGTGAAAATCTAAAACTTATCAAAATGTAAAATCTTTTTAAAAACATAATATAAAAGAAATTCAATTACATTTTCTTACCCTAATAACTTATTCCTAAATTTACCAAAGGGTAGAAAATAATCTTAAAACTATCCCTATTCGTCTAACCATATTCTCAAGGAATACAATAGGACAATCGGTTAGGGAAGGATAATGGAAACTGTAATTGAAAAAATTGTTGTATTGTCATTGATGTAAGACCTTAACTGGTAAGACTATTGCTATGTAAAAAAGTACTATATCTATTTGATTGTTGAGAAGGATTAGGGAAAGGTTGGTAATAATAGCACCTAAGGAAAGGTTGAGTTATCTTGATACTTCAATGAGTACTTGACTATGTGGTACAATGATAAGATAATGTATTGCTTATCTAAGTAAGAAGTAAGACTAAACAAGTAGGCTTAACATAGAAAAAGTGAAGAAATCTAGTTTAAGCCAAGTGATGTTAGTGTCGACTGAGCTAGTATATGCCAAGTAAATTTAGTGTTGACCAAATATTAGTTAATTGTCGAGGAAGATAGCATTTTCTAAGGAATTAGTTTCAATGGTGACCAAGCTATCTAGTGAAGACTGAGGAGTTGAACATAATATTGACTGAAAACCAGTAATTTACATTTGAAGAAGAATTCAGATTGCCAGTCGACATAGTTGAATTCTTGGATTATGTAAATCGTGTTGACTTTATTTATTGATTGTATGAAAGCATTTAATTCATTGTAAAGCATTTTATTGTAAATCCATAAAGAGATATGAGATGTTTCTAGAAGGATGGATGAAGAACATAAAGTTGGAAGGATTCGATGAATCTGACCTAACCCTAAGATCTAGGGAGGAGATTAAGCAACAAAGTTGGATTGACCTAAATGAGGAAGTATTAAGGAAACCTAGCGAGAGGTTGAGAAGTGTAATGTAGAGGAGATTATGGAGTTGTTGTTATTGACTATACAAGCAGAAAAGGTTGAAGGAGAAAGAGTTGTGATTGCTTGAAGGGATTTCTGAGTAGATTAGTGATGGAGATGGAAATGAATCACAGTCAGTAAGCCAACATATGTGTATAGAATCAGATCTATTATTTGCAAAGTGAGTTGTATGTTTTCAAATCAATACTACTATTACTTTCTAACCATTGTATCAGTCAAAATCCTTTTAACCAAGGTTGACCTAATAGTCATGTGTTTAAATCCTTTGAATAAGGTTGCATTCTAATGGAATGTATGTAAGTCCTATAACAAGGTGCACTTCTAACTGAGTGGTTTAAATCCTTTAACTGGGTCACACCTGATAGCGTGTTTGTAACCTTTGATAGGGTTGGCTTTTCATAGAGCTCACCTCAGAATAGTGAAAATATCAGTAACATGTTACAAAGTGGTTTTCCCAAATTGGGTTTCCACTATAAATCCTGGTGTTAATACTTGTGTGAATGTTTTGGTTTGAACATTTCTGTGTTTTACAAGCTAAATACTATTGGATAGTGGACTACATTGTTATATGTTTCTGATATGAATTCAGTAATGACCAAGTAGTCTTGGTTATCAGATCTAAATTTGTTAAAGTACTTGAAAGTTTGTTTTATACATTTGGACTTGAGAACAACTGATTCACCCCCCCTCTTTGTTGTTCTAAATCATATTAACAATTGGTATCAAAGTTGTTGGTTCTTATAGAGAACAAGTTTAAAGGTGCTTGAAGTAAATGATTAGGATGTATAAGAAGGAGGTATTAAAGCTAAATAAGGAGAACTTCCCTGCATGGTAGAGTCTGATAAAACTGCATCTAGTTGGTATTGGTAATTCAGTAAAGTATTATATTGAGCATGATTATTTTACACCTGTTACACCTCTGACTACTGAGGAGATGAGAGCTAAACAAGAGCACAATCAAGCAATGTTGGAGATTGCATCTGCCTTAAGCTACCCTGAATTTGGAGACATCAAATGCTATACAAATGCAAAAAAAATGTGAAACACTCTTGTAAACATCTATTGTGGTGACATAAATGTACTAAGGGAAAAAGCTGAAAGCCTAAGAGGTAGATTTGATGAAATAAAAATGCAAGAAGGTCAGAATATTGCTCAATATTGTGGTAGAATAAAAGAAGTTGTAAATTTTATTAGAGGATCTAATGGAACTATTGATGATGAGACTATTATTAGAAAAATTTTGAGAACTTTGTGTTCTATTTATGCCATCAAAATTTCAGCAATTCAAGAATCTAGATGTAACCCTAATAATAATCTTATTCTAGAAAGTCTTGTTGGTAAGCTTACTACTTTTGAGCTTTCTAATAATGATAACTTCACTGTTACTAATGTTGAATCTACATTCAAGTCACAATTGGTTCTTAATAAGTCAAAGAAAGAAAAAGAAAGATGCATTAGTGAGAGTGAAAGTGAAAGTGACAGATATGATGAAGAAGTAGAGGATCTTGAAGCTCTTATGGCTAGAAGATTGAAAAGAGGAAAATGAAAGTATAAAGGTAAAATCCCTATCATATGTTTCTCATGTAAGAAAATTGGTCATATAGCTGCAAGATGTCCTAACAGGGATGACAAGGATGAGGAAAGAGGTTATTGAAGGTACAAGGACTACAAGAGAAAGGGTAAGAAATCCTACTACATTGTTAAAGAAGAAACTGACACTGATAGTGATGATTTTGAAATTGAAGTAGTCTATGTTGCTATGAAAGATGAGTCTGATGAGGATGAGAAAACTACACTTATGTCCTATATGAAAAAAATTGATAAGTGGATTATTGACAGTGGTTGTTTCCACCACATGACTGGTGACAAAAGTAAGTTTGATACCTTAGATCATTACAAAGGTAGAAGTGTTAAATTTGGTAATGATGCACCATGTCCTATTAGGGGTAAAGGATTGATTAAGTAGACTGATAAGATCACTTGTGAAAATTCTTATTGGGTTGAAGCTCTTTACTATAATCTTCTAAGTGTTGCACAACTTAATAGCACTGGCTACCAAGTGGAATTTCATCACAGGAAGGCTAAGATATTTGATGCCACTAGTGAACTGATTGGAAGTGGAGAATAGACAAGAGATAATTTTCTCTATCTAGACCTATCTGAAGATACATGTATGATTGTACAACTTGATGATATATGGTTATGGCATAAGAGGCCATGTCATGTTAACTTTGATAATCTGGTAGAAATTAGTAAAAAGAAGAAAGTGAGAGGACTGCCAAGATTGAAGAAACCTGAGAATGTAATGTGCAAACAATGTTAGTTGGGTAGGATAACAAAGTCTAGTTTCAAGAGCAAGACTTTTACTTCTAAGAATGCTTTAGATTTGGTTCATACTGACCTTTGTGGACCTATGGTTGTACAAAGCTATTATGGTGCAAGATATTTTATTCTATTTGTTGATGATTACACCAGAATGATGACTATAATGTTTCTAAAAGAAAAATCTGATGCTTTTCAATTATTTAAGTGGTATTTGGCTAAGGTTGAAAAGGAGACAGGTAGGAACCTGAAGTGTTTGAGATATGACTGTTATACACTAAGTTTTCACCCTAGTCTCAATCTCTCGTAGTCTTGATAACCTAGTATAACATGGGAATCATCTCTAGGTTGTGGGACCTATGCTAACTTAGATGAGACCTCTAGGTTCTAGGCTGGTTCCTCTTGGATAATCACTTTAATTTGCTTCTAGACATGAAAGTAAACTTTTGAGAGAAAGGGATAGAAGGAATCCTTGGAAAGGGAAATGACTAAAAGAAAACTACCTACTAGTTTTGACTTATCCTATCTTGGCTATAAACTCCCTTGACAAACATATGGAAAATAATGCATGGAGATCTATGATATATATATCAAGGAGGATGGAAAAATTAGGACTAGCATGTGGGATTAAATTGGTATCCTTGGCCACACCTATAGTATTGACTGAGGATCCATCAAGTTGTGTAACCTTCTTTTGGAAGGGTTCATATTTCAGTCCTAATTGGTCAGCTACCTTCTTAGGCATTACAGTGCTAGTAGCTCCACTATCTACCATACAATTATGTACTAAAGATTTTCCAATGATTAGAGATACATAAAAGGGAGGTGGTTTTGAGTTCCTACCTTGTGTGGCATTGCCTTTGGAATTTCCACCTGGAGCCTCCTTTTCTTGATCAGTGTTAACCAACACTAGCTTTGCAGCTTCTTTTGTAGGTTGAGGAGTTGTCACTTCTGTCATGGCCTTCTTCAAAATTTCAGGCTATCTTGGAAGAGCCAAAGAGTCCCACATAGACATGGTGACATTCACCTTCTTCATGTTGTCTACAATGTTATAAGGTGTCACAGTGTGTACTCTCTATTGTGCCTTTACTATGATGGGCTCCACTTCTTTAGACTATTGGCCTTCTTTGCTTGTAATGATAGGGACCTCCTTAGGTGTTATGGGAGTAGCTTGTTGTAGTGGCTCTATAGATGTGGTGGCTTTGGCATTGGAATCTGCTCTCTCCATGTCCTGAGCTCTCCTTTTTGCTCTTTTATAGGCAACAAAAGAAACCTCATCATTGACTCCATTGAAGTCTGGTTGCTCCCAATTAAAGAGAGCAGTCTCTTTCTCTTGTGATTCTTGTTGAGGCACTGATCCACTAGATGAAGCCTTTGATTGAGCTTGTGAGGCACTTTGAACCATTAGAGCTTGGTTCATCCACCCATTTGAACATGTAGCCTGATTGTGAGGCTGATTACAAGGAAAGCACCATTCATTCTCCATAGCCATATTATTTTGACTCAGAACCATATCCCTCACTGGGTTTGTAGAATTTAGAGGTGCAGGGTTATATGGTTGGAATGGTCTTTGATTAAAACTTTTCCTTTGTCCTTGATAACCTCCTTGGTATGGTGACCTATTTTGTTGATAAGGCTGTCCTTGATTTTGATATTGCTGATTAGGACCTTGGCCTTGTGACTAAAATGGTGGCCTGATTCCTTGACCTTGTTTCTTCAAATTGGTAACTTCCTTAGTCAAGGTCTGCAATAAATTTTTCATCTCTTGCTAACTACTCTGTTGGCTATTCTTTATTTCTTGCAGCTCTTGAGAGAAACTTGTTGTTAGCTCTTGACCACTAGTACTAGCCTGAGGTGCTAATATGGTGGGAATAGGGGTAAATGGGGGAACTTGTGTAGGTGAAATGGGTTGAAGGCTAGGAAAGATGGGCATTGGTGGCCTTCTAGCAATCATGCCTACTTGAATCAAATAATTTTCAGTACTGATAGCTATGTCAAAAGCTTGGGGTAAAGAAGTACCACCCATAGACTAGATCATGACAAAAATTTGACCATTTAGACTTTGTAAGTAGTAAAGGAAAGCATGGTCAGCCGATGGTCTTACTGATACTGGAATTCTATTCCATGTTTTGAGGAATCTACTATTGTAATCTGTCATTTTCTCTTGAGGGTCTCTCTTAATATTTGTTAACTGCTCAACTAGAGACAAGTTATCTGATTTAACCTCAAAATGCTTACTTAAAGCATCTCCTAATTCATCCCATGAAGTAATAGAACCAATAGTTAAAGTTCTAAACCATTCAAGAGCCTTACCTTTTAGAGAGGCTACTAATAATTTTGTGGCCACATCCTCTTGAGTTATGTTGTGTATGTTGTAGATGGTGGTCACATCCCTTATGTGCTCAAAAGTAGTTGTCTGCCCTTCACCTGTGAAATCAGGTATAACCTTTAGTGCCACTAAGGGCACATCATGATGCTGAGGAAATTTCAGTGGACTACCCTGATTAAAGGGTGCAAATGCAAATGGTCTTGGCATTGTAGGAGTTGGAATCTAAAGATTGACAACTATGTGAGTTGTATTTGCTGCTAGATTTGAATCCTCCTCTAGATCTCTAGTTAGAGATCTACCTCTTCTTCTGGAATGAAAGGGAAAAGATCTCTTTTCTAAGGTATCAGGAGGTGTTGATTGAACTCTTCTTGTAGGGGATGTCCTTTGAGTTGACCTACCTTTGTGACTTCTTCTTGAGGGAAACTCTAAAAATTTAGTAGGCTTTGAGCTTCTGGTCTCAATCTTTCTCATAAACCTTAAGCAAGGTCACCCTAGATCTTTGAAATCAGTGGAGTCGACAGATATACTTGATAGAATGACCTCTAAAAGCTTGTATCATCCAATTTGTATATCAGAGATAACATAATATTCAAACAATGAACTTCTTGTGTAGTCCCATTGGGCGTTCCAGAATTGTTATACACTAAGTTTGCACCCTTGTCTCAAGCTCTCATAGTCTTGATAACTTAGTATAACATGGGAATCATCTCCAGGTTGTGGGACCTATGCTAACTAATACGAGACCTCTAGGTTCTAGGCTAGTTCCTCTTGGATAATGACCTTAATTTGCTTCTAGACATGAAAGTAGACTTTTGAGGGAAAGGGATAGAAGGAATGCTTAGAAAGGGAAATGACTGAAAGAAAACTACCTACTAGGTGATACACCAAAATTAGGGTTTGGATCTCAGTATAGAGGAATGGAATCAATGAGAGGCTTAGGTCTAGTAGGTCACAACTTACTGAATAGGCTTGCATAAGTGTTTCATAAGAGGGCTTGAACATAAGACACAACCTATGACCTGCAAGCAGGCATTCACTTCTGCAACTCAGTGTAGGATAGAGACAAGACTGTTAGGGGGCTAAAGTATACCCACAAAAAAATCTAGATCAGATTAAACACAATAACACATAAAATTACAGAAAGCAAGAGGGATCAGGAACCCTCAGGTATTACTGAAAACATCATATACTTTAATCCAATAATAGATAATTCAAACAAGGAAGCATAGGGACATGAAGGATTGTCACAAAATACCTCTGCAATGTTTTTATTATCAATGGGAACTTTACAACTATATAGGTCAAAGGGTAGAAATGATACCATACATCACCCTTAAGAAAAGATGAATTTCTTCTACAATTGTCCAACTCTGAGCTCAAAAGCTCTAAAAATACAATATATACATCTCCTCTAAACAAGCGGGAGCAAAACCTAACTAGGGTTACAAGATTTTACAATACAATAATCAAACCCTAGCTCAATCAAGTCTAATCATAAATGTTATTTCTACAAAATTATGGCTGATCAGACCTCAAGTTTGCATGCCCATCCTTGTACTACATCAACTTGCAAACAAGCAACCTAGATTCATCTACTTTTCTGCACAAAGTCTTGCCATGAATGCATAACTAGTACCTTTTTGAGACAAGAAATGACCTATGACAGCCGGCCAGACCTCCTCATCATCTTTCTTTAACTACAAATGTCCTAGAGACATAATTTTTTTGAACTACCTCACCGCTTGTGGCCTACAAATCAAATACTAGCAAAAATCCTCTTAGAACTATTTGAATTTGAAAAATAATGGCTAGCCGATCATTTTAAAATGTGGTTGTCGATACCCTTTATCTCCTGAAAAATGAACTTTGAAATGGTCACGAAACCCTTTGAAAAGTTTGAGTCCACATCAGGAAGTCTCGACCAATGAGCATCAAGCATGTCAGCATATTTGGACCCGCTTTGACCTTTTCTCTTTTAAGTTACTTGGTGACTGTGCGACTGAATAATTCTAAGTCATGAAATACATTTCTTAACTCCAGTTGGGTCAAGCAATTCAGTGAACATTGTAGTGGCTGAATAGTTGAATCCTTTAATAACCCTAGGTTACATTAAGCAAACATGAGAAACCCTTAGTCTCTGATTCTCAGAAAGCCTTACTAACCCTGGGCCCAGAAATGCCACACTTCAAACCTTCATTCACTTTTTTCACCTCATTAGCAAACACCTTGGATCTCCCCTAACATCAGACCCACTTAAGACAAGATTCTAATCCAACGGTGAGCACAAGATCTCATACCCTTCAAATATTCTTTCAATTCATACGCCCACCGTAGATCTTCATTAAGCCATGACCCCACTGACACATCGGTCCACCTGGAAGTCCTAATCAACACATGACAACCAATCATTTTTTAGCAAGTCAGAAACACGTGGCATTGGCCCCACTGATTTCCTCTTTACATCGACCAATGAAAATTGAGCACGTCACCCTGACCTGGCACTGGACCCACTGATAGGACTTGAACACCTGGTAGATCGAATGATGGGCGTAAGATCACATGTGTTAGAAAAGGGCTATGCGAAGATACACCAGCCGTTGATCTTCATCCTTCTGACATCCATATAGAGACTCTGACAAGGCTCCACTGACATGTTCCAGTTCATCACTATGTGGACCAATCAGATGCGTGCATGTCAGAAAGAAAGGACCCACCGAATGAAGCTTTGACAACAAAGCAAGATCGATGGTCAGTGCATAATCTGATGTTCTAACAGAAACCCTTGAGATCATGTGCCAGCCGTAGGATTAAAAAGGGGCATAATCTATCAAGCCCACTCTAAAAATTGGACAAGTCACCACCTCAAAACCAATAGGAAGCCTCCATGTAGGATGACATGGCATCAGACCCACTGACACACTGTAGCACTTCACACTTGGAAGAATCAACAGCCATCGCAAGATCACATGTGTCAGAAGGACCCCTTGCAAATTCATGACAATCGTCGGATCTTCCTGACTGGGACCCCATAATTCTTAGACCACCAAAGGACTTAGCGATTACATGACCAAGGGAAGGCTAGCTGTTTCACTAGGTTGCGGGATGTTAAGACTTAACCGCCAAGCATTTGGCGACCTAGAGAACCAATGTAGTCATTGAATCACCGAAAAGATAAGATGACCATCGGGGAAATAAGAGAACTTGCAACCAGCCAATAGGATTAAAACGCACATGGGTATTGGAGGGTTTAAGTGGCTAATAAAGAAATGACCAAATAGAACATGGTCTAGGGTCTCTTAGGGTTTTTTGGGCCATAACGGCTACTTTTTCAAATTTTTAACTTGCAGACCAGGGACTTGACATAATTGCAGAGGCTAGAAGACAAGGCACAAATTCATGAAATTTTCAGGGATGCTTGGCAAGGTGAAAATAGAGATTTTGGAATAGGTTTTAGCCAAATTTGCATGCACACGAAAATTGGGGTAACAATGACTAAGGTGGAGAATTCATATCCAATGAGTTCAATCTATTCTACAATGATAGAGGAATCAAGAGACAGATGTCTACACCTAGAAAACCTCCACAGAATGGTCTAGCAGAGAGAAAGAATAGATTTATCATGGATTAGGAAAGAACACTGATCATCAAGAAGGATATTGCACAAAAGTACTAAAGAAGCTGTAAGTACAACTCTTTATACCCTAAACCATGTACATATTAAAAAAGGTATAAATATTACACCTTATGAGTTATGGCATGACTATGCACCTAATGTAAAGTACTTTAGAATTTTTGGAACCAAATGCTATATATGAAAAGATAATAGGAATAGAAAGTTTGATTCTAAAAGTGATGAGGGCATATTCCTAGGTTATTCCACAAAAAGAAAAGCTTACAAGTGTTTGAAATCTAACACTAACAAAATTGTGAAAAGTGTAAATGTCAAGGTTGATGAGTATGTAGAGAAAAATGAACAGGAAAGCAAGAGAGAACCAGAAGATTATAGATCTTTTGTCTATATCGAAGGAGAGGCAAGTGATAGACTTGCACCTAATGTAGAGTCTCGGGTAAGAAATACCAAGCATCAAGGAAATAATCTCGAGAGATAAGAAGAACATGTTGAGTGACACGAGGATGTTGCCAAGTATCAGGAAGAGGTTGTCAAGCATTCAGAAGCTGAATCTGACAATCTTGTTGGTGAACCTAAATAGAAAGAAGAAAGGAGAGAAAAACCTATTTTAGCACAATATATAAGGAGACATCACAAGCCTAAACAAATTATTGGAGACAAAGAAACTGAAGTTAACTAGACTTTGTATAGATCCATGATTGTAAAACTGTAGTATATTATTCACAACCGACTAGAAATTGCTCTAGTAGTTGGGATTGTGGAAAGATTCTCTACCAATCCTAAGGAAACTTACATTATGGTTGTAAAGAGGTTAATGAGATATTTGAAAGGGACTGCAGATCATGGACTATACTACAAGAAGAATGAAAGATTTGAACTGAGAGTTTATATTGATGCTAATTGGGCAGGAAATGTGGATGAAAGAAAAAGTACTAGTGGTGGAGCTTTCTTTCTTGGACAGAGATTAGTTTCCTGGACAAGCAATAAACAAAATTGTACTTCCCAATCTATAGTAGAAGCTGAGTATGTTGCTGCTACAGTGAAATGTTCAAACTTGATATGGATAAAGCAATTGTTGGTAGGCATGAAAGAAGAAATCACTGAACCAGTTGTCATCTACTATGACAACACAATTGCTATCAACATATCTATGAACCTAGTGATGCAAACAAAGACCAAACACATCACCATCAAGTATCACTACTTGAGGGAATTGGTACAAGATAAAGAAGTCAAAATGGAATATGTGAATACAAAGGAAAAAATAGAAGACATATTCACTAAAGCTTTACCTAAAGAAGCTCATGAATATCTGAGATGACAATTAGGGGTTCTTCCCCTAACAAAGGTTGCCTAGTCAATCTAGGAGCACTGTATCAAATGTTTTGCAAAGAGTATCTAAAAAATTGATGCAGAGAGAGGTCACACTTTAGGAGCAACCTAGAGTTGTGAAAAGTACAACAAAGTTGATAATTAGTCATAAGCAAAGATGATAGAGGGAGAAATATTGTTACTGAATTGACAAGATGACATCTACATCTGTAGGATGTATGTTTTAGTTTCTTCTTTAGCATTATTATCAAAGAGGGAGATGAATAAGATGAAAACACATGGTGAGATTTCATGGAAGATCAAGTAAGAGGGAGAGATTTAGTGGAAAGGAACAAAGAAGAGATCAAGTGGAAGTTACTCTGTGGATAGTCACATAAGAAAGGCTAATGGATTCTGAATTAGAATGAAGCTAAGGATATTATAAATATCTCTAATGTACAAAAAAGATTTTGGATTGGTTGGTGAATCATGTGTTATTCATATAGTGTTACCATCAATACCAAAGAGGGAGATTTTTGCAAACTATAATTGAAGCAATTATTGTATTGTCATTGATGTCAAAACTTACTTGGTAAGACTGTTTCTATGTAAGAATGTACTATATCTATTTGATTGTTGAGAAGGATTAGGGCAAGGTTGGCAAAAATAGCACCTAAGGAAAGGTTGAGTTAACTTGATACTTCAATGGGCACTTGACTATGTGGCATAATGATAAGATAATGTATTTCTTATCTAAGTAAGAAGTAAGACTAAACAAGTAGGCTTAACTGAGAAAAAGTGAAGAAATCTAATTTAATCCGAGTGATGTTAGTGTTGACCAAGCCAATATATGCTAAGTAAATTTAGTGTTGACCAAACATCAGTTAATTTTCGAGGAAGACATTGGTTACTGAGGAAATAGTTTCAATGGTGACTGGGCTATCTAGTGAAGATCAAGGAGTTCAACATAATATTGACCGAGCATCGGTAATTTACATTTGAGAAAGAATTCATATTCCTGGCTGACATAGTTGAATTCTTGGATTATGTAAAACATGTTGACTTTATCTATTGATTGTATGGAAGCATTTAATGCACTGTAAAACATTTTATTGTAAATCCATAAAGAGATATGAGATGTTTCTAGAAAGATGGATGAAGAACATAAAGTTGGAAGGATTCGATGAATCTAACCTAACCCTAAGATCTATGGAGGAGATTAAGTGGCAAAAGTTGGATCGGACTAAATGAGGAAGTATTAAGGAAAACTAGTGAGAGGTTGAGAAGTGTGATGCAGGGGAGATGCTAGAGTTGTTGTTGTTGATTGTATAAGCAGAAAAGGCTAAAGGAGAAGGATTTGTGATTTCTTGAAGGGATTTACGAGCATATCAGTGATGGAGATGGAAATGAATCATAGTCAATAAGCCATCATATGTGTAGAGAATTGAATCTTTTATTGGCAAAGTGAGTTGTATGTTTTCAAATCAATACTATTGTTACTTTCTAACCATTGTATCAGTCAAAATCCATTTAATCGAGGTTGACCTAACATTCATTTGTTTAAATCCTTTGAACAAGGTTGCATTCTAATGGAATGTATGTAAGTCCTATAACAAGGAACACTTCTAAGAGAGTGAATTAAATCCTTTAACTAGTCACACCTGACAGTGTGTTTGTAACCTTTGACAGCATTGGTTTTTCATAGAGCTAACTTCAGAAGAGTGAAAATGTAAGTAACATGTTACAGAGTAGTTTTTCCCAAATTAGGTTTCCACTATAAATCCAAGTGTTAATACTTGTGTGAATGTTTTGGTTTAATATTTTTGTATTTTGCAAGTTAAATACTATTGGATAGTGGACTGCACTATTATATATTTCTGATATGCATTCAGTAATGATCGAGTAGTCTTGGTTATCAGATCTGAATTTGTTAAAGTATTTGAAAATTTGTTTTATACATCTAGACCTGAGAACAACTAATTCACTCCCCCTCTTTGTAGTTCTAAATCATATTAACATAGGATGGTTAGTTAGGATAGGAAAAAGAATGGGTTGAGAGGTCAAGTGTTCAACTCCCTCTCCCCACTCTTTTTCTTGAAATTAATTTGGTAAATAATATACAAGCAAAGAATATTCATATTTGAAAATTATAATTATTTTGATAAGATATATTCCCTGTGTGAGAATTTTGTCTTGATTTTCTCACCTGCACATGAAAATGTAAATAAATTAATTCCACTTCCAAAGCCTCTTAAAGAATAATAATAGACTAACTAATTAGAGGGTAGAAGGGTAGGTAGGTAGGAAAAAAGGGTTGGCTTGAGAGGTCAAGTGTTCAACTCCCTCTCACCACCCTTTTTACCCAACCATCTTATTATTTTTTATAATTATTTATATTTCAAAACATACATGCATTAAATTCATTGAAATAAAATAACTAAAAGATTATTCCACAAATATAAAATAATGATAATTATTTAGGTCTTTTCAATTGTTTAATTTTTTAACATAAGGAAATAACATGAAAATGAAAATAAATATTATACTTCCCTAATATTTTGCATATTTAGGTCCTCTTTTTTCAGGTGTCAACAGTGGCTCTTATTAGGGATGTGCATTCATGCTTGGATGTAGTGAGAGTCCAGTTATATCTGGAAAAGTAGACCATGGTAAGAAAAGAATCACGAGGCTGAGATAAAATAAAATAATGTACAAGTTCAGAGAATACTTACTATTTTTAAGAGAAAAAGGGCTTAAAATACTGACCATGAGTTAGGAACTCCTGAATAGTTTCATCAGTATCCTATAAATGTTATGAATTCTCACCTACCTTTGAAACAACCATTTAAGGTCCTAGCCATAATGCATCGAATTTACCATGCTTTCCTTTATCTTGATCTTTTGCATTCCATTTTAGTACCCAATCACCTTCTATGAAAGCCTTGTCTAATGCTCTCTTGTCATGAAGGGTTTTAATCTATCATTGTTGTTGAAGATTCCTTTCTTGTGCTTTTCTTCTCATCTCATCTAGCTCTGATAACTGGCTCAACCTGTCTTCCATGAAATTTATGTCCTCAAGCTCTTCTTCCTAAATGAATATGTAAACTGGTAGGAGATTATTTAATGGTAACCTTACTTTTTTTTTCCATAAACTAGTTCATAAGGGGCAAAACCTATCGATCTTTTCATTGTTACCCTTTCTGCCCATCAAGCCAGGCCTAGATTTGAATCTCATGCCTTCTTATTATTGCTCAACATTCTCCTGGCAATCTTCAATACATTCTTATTGCTTGATTCTACATGATTGTTTCCTTGCGGATGATACAAGGAAGAGTATGATAGGTTGATACCATATTTATCGTAAAATTTAGAAAAATCCTTAGACCTAAAAAACATTCCATTATCACAAAGTATCTTGCAAGGTACTCCAAATTTGGTAAGTATGTTGTCTGTCAAAAACTTGATGACCACCTTGCTTGTAGCTTATCTCATAGGTATAGCTTCAACCCATTTCATAAATTAGTCTGCTGCAACCAATATCCACTTGTGACCTCCACCTGAAGCGTCTGTAATTTCCCCAATAAAGTATATTCCCCACATTTTGAAAGGTTCCTTAGTTTGTAAAGAAATAAGGGGTAAAGCACCATTGTATTTCAATTTTCCAAAGAACTTCTGAAAAGATTCACACTTTTTAACATATTCATAACAATCCTTGAATACATGGGGCCAATAATACCCAGCTTTCAATATCTTATGAGCTGTTGTCTTAGCTGAAAAGTGACCACCACATACCCCATCATGTAACTCTTTAATAACTAACTTAGCATGATAGGTGTCTAAACAAAATAAGAGGACACCATCATTATTTTTCCAATACAAATCTCCTCGAATCAACATGTATCCTAATTCTTGTAGCTTTATAGTTCTTCTCTGACTATCACTGAGACCTTCTTGACACTTCATATGCTTTAAGAACTAGAATATGTCTGTGTACCATGGACAATGTTTAATGCTAGTTTATGAATCTTCCAAATCTACTTGGTTTATTTGGGTTGCATCCAAATTTTTCTCTGCCATGAGTTTAGCCAACCCTCATCATCTAATTAACTTAGTGATTTGAAATTTCAATGTCAAACTCATAAACCTGATTAATCCATCAACATCTTTTACTTGTGACTTTTGATTTCCTCAATATGTTCTTAGTTGCTGCATTAGGTACATATACCACAATCTTAGCTCCAACTAGATAAGGTCTAAATGATTTCACTGCTTTAACTAATGCATAAGCTTTCTTTTCATGTATATCATAGCTCAACTCAAAAGATTGTAAGGTTTTAATGAAGAAGGTTATTGGTTGCTCATGTCCTTGATCATTTTTTTGTAATAGAACCATTGCAATGGTGTGAAAAGAAGTGAACGAGAACAACTAAAATGGTTTTGAGAAATCAGGAGATTTCAAAACTAGAGCTTCTTTGAATACTTTATTAATGATGGAAAAAGATTCTAAGGCCTCATCTATCTAATTTAGAATTGCATTCTTTTTTAACATTTTTGCAATAGGCTTGACAATTTCTAAAAAAATCAGAATGAACCTCCTCACAAAGTTGATTTGTGCAAAGAAATATTGAATCCCCTTAACATTTATAGGAATCTGAATCTTATCAATTGCTTCAATCCTTTCTATGTCTACTCTAACTCCTTCTCTAGAAATAATGTGACTAAGAAGTTTACCCTCAATTACCCAAAAATGGCATTTCTTTGGATTTAAGGATACTCCATATTCAAGGGCTCATTTGAAGATTTTTTCTAAATGCTTGCAATGGTCTTCTTCCTCTTGGAATAAGCTATGATGTTGTCCTGATATATTACCATGATAATATCAATGAAATCCCCAAAAGCCACATCCATGGCTCTCTAAAAAGTAGCTCTAGCGTTCGTAAGTCCAAATGGCATTCTTGCATAAACATATGTACCCCATGGCATAGTGAATGATATTTTATATTGCTCCTCTTATTTAATCTTCACCTGATTATACCTAGAGAATCCATCCATCATGGATAACAATTCATTCCCAGTAACCTTTTGTAATAATGCCTCCATATTAGGTGATGCATAATTGTCCTTTAGTGAAGATATGTTTAGGTTTCTGAAATCCACACAAAGTGTGATATCTCCATTTTTCTTTCTAATAGGTACAAAGTTTGAAACTCAAGTAGAGTGTCTAATTGGCTCAATGATACTAGCATCCCTCATCTTGATAAATTTCTCCTTCATATTAGGAGCCAAAGTTGGATTGATCAGTCTTTGCATTTGTCTAAAGGGCTTTGCCTCAGGTCTTAGGGGTATCTCATGTTGGAACAAGTCTTCTCTATATGCCTTAAGATCATCGCAAGACCAAGCAAATACATGTCTATACTTTCTTAATAAACTAATAATATTAGCTCTGATTTTAGGAGTTGGTTTTTTATGAATGAAAACTTCTTTAGGAGTATGTTCATTTCCTAAATTTATTTTCTCTACTTCCTCTATAGTAGTATTATCCATTTTAACTATACTATTTTTTTTTTAAAAGGTGGCAGTACCACTTAATATATTATAATATAATTTTTTACATAAACTAGTTCTAAAATAAGGAGCTCCCAGAGAAAAGAACTAGAAGAAAAACTCCATTTGTTACCCCATCAATAAAAACTAAAAGAAAGGACAATGGCTAGGTGAAATAAAAAGCCTCATAGCCAAAATCCCTAAATACATCATACCTAAGAGTTTGGAATTATAAAGTTCAACCTAATACAACGATAGGCTCGATGGGAAAGTATAATTTTCCAAGAACATAGGAAAAAACCTAAACTAAATACAATGACAGGCCTGATGGGCAAATATAAAATTTTAAGAACATATGAAAATAGATACGTTAATCCCTTGGATGATAGTAGCAGAATAGAGGGAGAGATGGCCATCAATGTGTTTAGTTGAGGTGTCAAAAAAACCTTCGACGAGCTCACTACCTAAGAGAGAGAGAGAGAGAGTGCTTTCAAGTCTATACATATGCCTCCCAGAACAAAAACCAAGGATTGTCATATGAAACAAATGTAGGCACATTGCAAATGGAAAAACCTGCACACATAGAAAAGGGATAAAAATAAAAATAGAGAAAATTTCATAGAATACACTTCATAACATTAGCTTTCCATCAAAGTAGGGGGGCATCAATGGAGCCCAACTTAAGGTTAAGATTAGGCAGGGGTTGTGAAGGGGCTGATAGTGTTGGATGTAGGGGAGGCTGAGAGGAGGGAGGCATGGATGAATCTTGCTCCAACAAGTCTAGTATAGAAAAGACAACTTGGTGAACATTATTCACACACTCCTTTGATAAGAAATTCCCATACTATTGTAGATCTATTTTAATCAGATGAAAATATTTCCATTCCATCCCCTTTTTAATACTTTCAACAGCCATGTATACACCATGATAGTGAAGAACTGAATAATGATGAAAGAGACCACCTATTAGCGCGGTTCCGCCCCATAAATCATACTTTTGTAAAGCTATAGAGATTTTGTTACCCTGCAGAAACTCTGGCTTAACATATCTGCTATAGATCAATTGGAGATGAACAGGGGACTAAAGCAAGTCAAATGCATTAGAGAGGAAAATTGATAAAATCTGAGAAGGATAAATGATGTTTTTTCTTGAAGGAAAGAGAATATTACTCCCAATGATATGCTTAATACCACACTGAATGTGTAGACAATCAAATAAAAAGATGGAGGCTAGTAGGTCATCTTTGATGAAGCCAAGAAATGACTTCTCCCATTCCCCAATTACTAGTGGAACTCTAAAATTCTTTGGATGCATCAAGATTGGACTGAGCCATCATTTTTTCCAATCCTTGACCTCTAACTAGCTTGGTAATCTGGATATCAATATTAAACTCTTGGATTCTATTAATCCATCTGCATCTCCTCCTAGAAACTTCTTGTTGTGAAAAGATATCTTTCACTACAACACTTGGTACAAAAGCAATCACAATTTCTCCCATTAGATAACATCTAAAAGGCTTCACAAGTTCATATGCTTGTTTCTCATTGATACCATACTTTAATTTTTTAGCCTGCAAATATTTACTAAAAAATGCAATAGGCTTCTCAAAACCTTCATTATTTTTCTGCAACAAAACTGTAGCAATAGTGTGAAAAGAGGCAAAAGAGAAAATGTGCATTGGAACATTATAATTAGGTGCTTTAAACACAGGTGCATCTTTGATTTCTTGCTTAATCTTCTTGAAGGCTTCACCAGGATCACTTTCCCATATGATCTCCGATCCCTTTTTCAACATTTTAGATATTGGCCTAGTAACCTCAACAAAATTTGTAACAAATCTCCTCAAAAATTTTATCTGGCCAATGAAGGATTGGATTCCCTTCACATTTTTTGGTTTTTTAATTTTATCAATGGCTACCACCCTCTCTGGATCAATACTTACTTCTTGTTTCCCAACTAGGTGTCCAAGCAACTTGCCTTTAGTCACACCAAATTCACATTTCCTTGGATTTAATAAAATGCATGATCTTCTTCTTTCTTGGAATATGTAGTTAAGTCATCTTGATAAATAAGAAGGAAATCATCTATAAAATCTACAAAGGCAACATCCATTGCTCTTTGAAAAGTTGCACCAACATTTGTAAGACCAAAAGGCATCCTCACATAAACATAGGTTCCCCAAGTTATTGTAAAGGTTATCTTAAATTGTTCTGATTCTTTCACAATCACCTGGTTATAGCCAGAAAAGCCATCCATCATGGACATCAGGTCATACCTAGTTACTCTTTGTAGCATTGCCTCCATATCAGGCAAGTAGTAGTTATCCTTCACAAAAGAGACATTTAAATTCCTGAAATCCACACATAGTCTAATGTCTCCATTTTTCTTTCTGACTGGGAATAAGTTTGATACCCAAGAAGAATGCTTGATAGGATTTATGATCCCACCATCCCTTAATTTCATCAGTTCTTCCTACATTTTGGGTGCTAGAGTAGGATTTACTGGCCTCTATTTTTGCCTAAAAGGTTTAGCATCTTCCTTCAAAGAAATAATATGCTGAAACAAGTCTTCCCTATAAACCTTTAGGTCATCATATGACCATGAAAAAAAATACCTAAATTTTATTAAAAACTCAATCAAAGACTTTATTACCTTGTGAGATATCTCTCTTCCAATATAGACCTTCGTAGGTGCCTCTTGTGTACCAAGGTTGATCTCTTCCAAATCCATTTGATCTCTCCTCTTAGAATCTAGTTGGACTCTAGCCTAACTATCAAATATAGTTTTTAGAACAACAAGTCCCCTGGGAACCTTGTTAGTCTTAAGGTGGAGGACTTCATTTCCAAGGATAATCTCCTTTCCTTCTACAATCTCCACCAAGGCTAAGCAATCTAATTCCTGACCATGATACTGATCTTCATAATTCATAAATCTCAAAATATCTTGGTCATCTTCAAAAAACTGCCAATTCTCAATGTTGTCTGGTATATTAGGCCTAGTCTGCATTTCAACTTTTGAAAGGCCTGCAAAGGTGATATCAGTGGGATTGATTTCTATATTGGCTAAAAGATCAGCCATCTTATTGTTGCTTCTATCCTTCCACACAATGTTAAAGGCATCAAAACACTCAATCATATCCCACACTACATTCCTATACTATTTCAACATTTTGTTTTTAGAAACATATACTGATCTTACTTGTAACACAACCAATTCAAAATCACCAACAACCTTTATGCATTTGATTCAATTCTTGTGTGCCAATCTCAATCCTATTAAAAATGCTTCATAATCTTCTATATTATTGGTACAAGAGAAACCTAGTATGAAAGAGAACTTGTAAGTGTTTCCATTAGGAGAGATGAGTAAAATACCTACTCTTGAACCATCTTTGTAGTTGGCACCATCAAAGTACATCACCCACAACTCACCTTTCCCAAATTTAGCATTTATTTCTACAGTGATAAGGGGCAATATAGGCTCCTTTTCAAGCATAGTGACCTCTGCTCTAAAAGCATTAATGTCAGTATCCCCAAAATAGGTAACCTCATTATCAATATTCTTTTCAATCATATTGGTCAGCCTTGGTTTCCTTTCAACCCTGATGGACTCATCATCTATCTTGAAATTTGCATAGGATAAGTCACATTGTAAACTTCCACCCATGGCACCACTCCACTTCTTGGATAGTAACATTCCATAATGCAGAGAGATGTCTACCACCAAGACACTCATGGTCATTTCTTTCTCTAGATAAGCTTCCAACTTGTAAGCCAATACATTTATTGTCCGAATGACTAGTACTTCGCTTTGATCCATCGCACAACATTTTCCCTGGACTATATCAACCTTAAGGCAACACTTTTCCATGATCTTAAAAGGCATGACAATATTTGAGGCACCTGATTCAATCATGCCATTCCTTAATGTCATTCCATTCACTGTGATACTTAGGAAGAATGGATCAATGTTTTCAAGGCTGGCATTGACAAAGTTGTCCAAGTATATAGGTGGTATTTGAGACACCATTCCCTTAATTTCCACTTCTTTCATATCTTTATCCTGGGGCTCATTAGCATTACAAGCAACATTTTTATCATGAATATTATCTACCCATGCAAGAGCTATGTCCTTATGTTCAAGGATTCTCAATAATTTTGACAAAGGAACTTTGACAGTAATCTAAGACAATACAACCATCATATCAATAGGAGCAGAATAAGGAAAATCAACCCACATTGTCTAGTGTCCTTTTGTTCCTCAGATGCATCAGCTATAATTGTCATCTTCATTTTTTCAGTTTTAGCCATTGTGTTAACTGGATTCTCTACTTCCTTCTAATTATCTTTGTCATGAATAGTAGAGATATTTTCAGCTCCAACTCCCTTTGGCTCCCACTTCTTACCTTTTATATTTTTTAACTTCACTAGGTAATCATCTTTTGATTTTTTTGAGTGGGTCCCCCAGAACTAGTGTTCAAGTTATAAACATTCCTACAGATTTTCCAGTGGCATCATTTCTTGTCATACTTCTAGTTTGCACTTGGGCTACCATCTCTGCAACAATCCTAGCAATTTTCTCTTTTGAGGGTATTCTCAAATTTACTTTCTCTAAGGGATAAATCATGTTACATGTCTTTTCATCAATGTCTTCATCATCAGAAAAGACCTCTTGATGGAACAATGCCCTACTATGTCTTTTCAAACACACATCAATTTCTTCATCAGCATCAACAACATATCCATGTCCTAAATATAAAGTAGTCATGTTGCACCCAATATTATCATTGGTTTCTTCTCAATCAAGTTCTTCAGCCTCATCACTTTGCTATGCAGACATGGACTATGCAACAACACAATGTTCTGCAGGATGAGGAGATTGGAAAGCCATACACCATGGTGTATCCTCCATGACATTTATAGAAGATTTTTTCAAGGGATCAGGGATAACTTTGTCATTATTTCCTCTTGCAGTAGGGACCATAGGTTTTCCATCCTTCCATTGGGTGTTGTAGGGGTAATTTTGTAGCATATTTTGCATATTCAAATTATTGTTGAAGCGAGGCTTCTCTACAATAGAAACTTTATCATTTCTATTACTAGGCTCTCTCAAGTCCTTTAGTGCATTCAGCACCTTATCCAACTTGTCTTCCTCTTGCTTCTTATTTCCAATATTTCTCTCATTATCCCTTTTTTACTTTTTATCCCCAAACAATTTAGGGTCATCTCTTTTCCCAACCAATTTTCCAGATATTTTCATACTATTTTCAATATTGACACCAATCCTAAAATCATCTCTAACAATTCTTGGTTCTTTGTCCCTCAGCAAATATCCCATCTTACCATCAAAGGCATTGAAGTATGTGGTCAAATAGACATTTTCATCTAACCACATGACTTAAAACAACTTATGCATACCCTTCTGAAATCTCATGTTGAATTTAGCTGCAAACTCATTCTAATTTTTCCTTATGGTGTTAAATTCATTAAACATGAAACTAGCAGTAGGCCTATCACCAAACTGCTCCTTAAAGCATTTTTCAAAAGTATCCCATGTGTCAATACATTTGTCAGGAAGTCTTTTGAACCAATCTCTAGCATCTTCCATGAAAGATTGAACAAATAGTTTCATGACTACATCCTCATGCTCAACCTCATAGTCATTTAGCATATCAACAAATAACCTAAGGTATTCTTCACAACTAATGGTATTGCTACCAAAAAATTTAGGTATTTTGTCTCTTATATCAGTTGGGAAAGTATTTGGGTAACCTAGTATTCTATCATAGATAATTTTCCTATACCCTTCTAATTGCATAGGTTTTCTTGGAAAACTTAAACTAGTGTTCCCACTAGGATTAAAATTTACATCTACAGTTCCACCTACTTGTACACTTGATCCTTTTTTAGGGTCAACATTTAACTTGGTAGATGTAGTAAGGATTGGATCACAAGTAGTAACATTACCAAGTGGAACAACATTAGAAGTTGTGGATGGCATAATTGTTTCAGTAGTAGATGGTCCAAGAGTGTTTACAGATAAAGTCTTCAAGAGCTGGATCTTCCTTCTTTTTTCTGCAATGAAGGCTTCAATTTCATCTTTCTCCAATGCTTTCACTAAGTCATCATCTTCCTTTCTTTTTCTTTCTATCTCTGTGTCTTCACCTAAAATAGGTGGTGGGACTTTCATTCTAATCACTAGTTCATTTATTTGAATCACACCCATCTTTTGTTTTCTCTTCTCATTAGTAGTAGTAGTAGGTCTGGTAATTTCACATTCATTTTTATCTTTAGATAGAGAACTATAACTTTGGACCTATCTAATCACAAGACCCTCTTTTTCAAACTCATTTTCTTGTAATAGATGTTCTTTCTTACTCCTCAAAGCATCAAGATCACCAAAATTATCATGTTGCAAAGATTTAGGAGCATAAGCAGGCATCTTATTTCTCTCCTTTAATTCATTTTTTTTTCTAAGTAGAGACTCTCTTTCTATCAATGCATTCATTATTTCATCCTCTCTTTCCTTTTGTAATCTTTTGTTTATTACATCTTGCTTTGCTAATTGTAATCTCAATGCACTCAAATCATTAGGATCTATCATAATATCTTCAGAGCTTGATGATACATCCACATCAGTAGGGCCTTGATATGGGAAATGGACCCATCTTGGTCCCATGGGCTGCCTTCTAAACATGTCCTCATTAGGATCTAAATTTGGCCCAAAACCACTTTCTCTTGCCTGCACATCTTGTCCTGTAGGTAATGATACTTTATCTTGAAATAATACTTCTAGGTTATCATAAAAATTATCTACAGAGCGACCACTATTAGATTTAGAAATTTTGTATTGTGACTTCCTCATTAGAAGATGCATGTGGTGCTCTATTTCTAGCACTATTTTGTTCTCTTATAGGGGCACTAGTAGATTCCACATCTCTCCTGATCCAAGTTTTCTTTTCTGATCTAGGTAACTGCTCCAAAGTAACCTCTAGATGTTTCTTAACAAAATACCTAGTATTTCTTCTTCTATCCATGACTTGTAAATTATAAACACTGGTTCTAACCCTTTGAGTCACCACCCACAAGAATGGGAGAATCTCAAGAAACAAACCCTGAGAAGCCTAAAAGACAACACAAATTGAAACTTGAGAAACATAGGAATCTTGCTAAAATCTCTTTTCATACTCTCCCCAGTAGAGTCACCATTTTTTTGGTCTCCTTTTCTTTCTACTTGCAGATTTTACAATATGATTGACAAACTGATGTCACTGACTATGTCACCACTCCAAATTCTGCAAGGAAAAGGGCCAATTAACAAGGATCAACTATATAATCCTCCTACACTTTGAGCTATAATGCTCAGGTGGGTATATCTTTGATTCACTTCTTAAAGGAATCATAAAATATTAAGCATTAATGTGCTAGACATATAGATTTAAAGATTTTATCATTTAGTTTGATTGATGATGGAGAAGAGCCTCCTAAGAATGGACTAGTGTTTTATCCTAGGGAAAAGAGTCACAAACAATATACATCAACTAAAAACCTAATTCAAACACATCTAAATCTAGAATAAGTGCTTTGCCTATTATCCCTCTCACTAACACACCTAGACATCAAATTCTCACTACACCATGAATTCTCTAAAACTATCTTTAAGGATTTAATCCTAACTTTGGCAAGAACTCAAAGATAATTTCACAATATAATTTGTATACCATATATTAACTTACTTTTTAATATTAACATATAATAATTTAAGATCAAAACAAGAAGACATACACAAATCTAAGATTGGGATTCAAGTGTATTCTCATTAAATTTTCCAGAATGAATACATTGTAAAATACAAAAATACTAGGAAACAAACCCTCAACCTGAGCTCTCTCTTTTCAGTATCCAAATTGACCATCAACCACCTAAAAAGATATATCAGACTACCTTATATAGTCACTAGCTATCTTGGAATCCTCTTGAAAGGATGTAACAATCTTCAGATAGTTAGTACATAACTAGGGTATAGGGTTTACAACCACTTCACCTACCAGATCCAATCAATAAATTACTCCAGGGAAGAAAACCAAGCCATCCAAAGTAATCAAATCTAAGATTGATCCTCATTTATGGCCAAGAACCTGACTGGTACATTTAAAACTAGAAGCTCATCATGTTTATCCTCTATTTAACTCACCTGCAACATAATTTGAGTGATTGTTTCACCCACTTTCCATGACACAAACACCTTCTGCAGCCAATCATCACCTCTAGACCATACTGTATCAGCAAACAAGATCAAATCATGCAGATTGGCCATCCAAGCATTAATATCTAGTCCTTCATCACTGAGAAACCCCTAAACAATTCAAATTTTCAATGGCAACGGTCAGTCAGATAAATTTAAAATATGGCTGTAAATTTATTTTCTTCCTAGAAAATTGGATGGCTCTTTAAAATATTCAATAGTCAACATGCCTTTTAAAATAACTTGGCCACATCATCCTATCTCGGTGACCAATCAGAGGTAGAAACATCATCAAATCCGGTAACCGGACCCATATCACTTTCCATTTTTTAATCTTGACAAGCACTTAACCCTTAGTCATCAGGTGACCTGGCATCTGAAGACACTCTCCAAGTCGTGAGACATTTGTCCTAACCATGGTTTGGTCTAGAGATTGGGTGACAAAAGCATTCACCAAGTCTCATAATATTTTCTTGACTCATGGTTTAGTCACGAGAACATGTGACTACCATTGATCTAAATTGCATCAACGGTCCACATTTATCCTCTTAAAATCTTTACGTTAACTCATCACCTTCTGGTGAACATGTGACTGAAGACATCTTCCAGTCACTTAATATTTTCCTTAACTTGGGTTTGGTCTGGAGACTGGGCGACAAAAGCATTTCTCAAGGTCGCTGAATTTTTTCCTAACTCACGGTTCGATTGGGAGATAACACAACCATCGCTTGATCTATATCACATCAAGGACCCAAATTATATCACCCTAAACTCTATCTAACTCATCTTGTATCATGAGACCATGTGACTTAAGTATTCACCAAGTCTCAGAACATTTCTCTTAACTCTGGTTAAATTCAGAGACCACGCAAAAGCCTTTATTTGTCAAGTCACGAGATATCCCACTTAACCTCTGTCAGATTATGAGATCAAGCGTCAATTGTTGATATTTCCTTCATCCTAAGGTCCTTGCTAAGTCACTAGATAATTCATGACTTAACCTCTACATCATGAGATCAGGAGATAATCATGTCGCTGAATCGCTGAACATTTAGAACACAACTGTTAAAACCGGTAGACCATGTGACCACTACAATCGCTAAGTCACCTAATAAATAGACTAACTACTTGAGAACCTGGAGACCTAGTGAGCGCTTGGTTGCAGAGTCTCCAAATTGGAGACATAACAACCCACCAAGAAAATAAACACATGCATAAAGGGTACTTAAGTGATTTCAAAAAGGTAACGAGAAAATAGATGAAGGCTAGGGTTTATGGACTTAGATAAATTTATGAATCCTTAGTCATGAAAATAACCTATTTCTCAGATCTTAAAACATGAATTTCTCCATGTTCTTTTAATTTGAGCACATTCTCTTTTAACTGGACCTTGGACACATGAAAAACTATCTTTTGCTAAGGGCGCAAGCCATGAAACATTACACATTTTTCTCACAGATTGAATCAATTTTGCAGTCAGGGCATGACAATTTCATAAAGTTTTGTAGGGATAGACCATTTTCATTAGATTTTTTCTATGATGGGAAAATGAGCTAACAGATGGATTCCATTCAGGACTCTATTCAGCAGGTTGGTCTCTTCTAAGTTACTAAGGACAAAGAAGAGATTATTTTGGCTAAAATTCATATTATCATCTCTAAGGAGGAAATCTATTCAAGACAAAGATCTAGATCTTTGTGGCTGAAAGATAGAGATACAAATACTTGATTCTTCCATATGACTACTTCTAACCATAGGGCCTCTAGTAGAATCTCCAACATTCATCTCCCATCTGCTTTTGTGAAAAATGATAAGGATATTTCAGATGCCATGGTTATTTTTTTTCCTTCTCTTCTAATTAAATACTTTTATTTATCTCTTAAATATCAGGATCTCATTCATGGTTCCATTCCCTCCCTTTTGGATGAGGCAGCTAATAAGTCTTTGGTTTCCATCCCTTTTTTGGAAGAGATTAAAAGAGCTATTTTTTTCTTTTGAAGGTGAGAAATCTCTAGGTCCGCATGGTTTTACCATTTTTTTCTTTCAGTAGTATTGGGGTATTTTTGGATTGGATATTGGTAACATGGTGAAGGGGATCTTTGGTCCTAGATCCCTTCATAATGAATTGAATGCTATGTTCATTGTTATCATTCCTAAAAAACCTTGTCTAGATGCTATGGATGCTTTTAGACCAATCAGTCTCTACAACTCGATCTATAAGATCTTCTCCGAGGTAATTACGATGAGATTGCTTTCTATTTTTCCTAATATCTCTCTCCTCAAAAAAGTGGTTTTATCCTAGGTCATAAAATTTAGGATTCTATCATCAAAGTTCATGAAGTGATTCATTCTTCTCTTGCTTCTTAGAATCCTAGTTTTACTTTGAAATTAGACCTATCTAAGGCCTATGATAAGGTGGATTCGTATCTACTTTTGAAGGTTATCAAGGCTTTTAGCTTATGTGATAAATTCATCCAATTGGTCAACCAACTTATTAGTAGTTACTACTGCGGTTGTGATTGTCAATGGGTCTTCTTCTAGATTTTTGAAACCTACCAGAGGGATTCATCAAGGGGATTAATTACCTCCTATCATCTTTTCTCTTATGGTTGAATGACTTGGTCATTTATTTTAGAGTTTGGTTGGGAAAGGCCTGATTAAAGGCATTAAGCCTTCTTCATCTTTCATTACTTGCTTCCATGAGTAGTTGTTTGATGAGATGGTGATAATGGGCTCTTCTTCTATCTTTAAATTCAGGAATGTAAAGAAATCCATTTCCTATTACTTGTCTGCCATAGGTAAATCCATCAAATGGGAGAAGAGTTCTATGTTCTTTATTAATATGCATGTACATATACAACATCGTATAGTCATGATGATTGGTTATTCCATTCGGGAATTTTCTGCTACTTATCTTGGTCTCCCTCTAGGTTTTAACCCAACTAATTCCTTTTGGTTAAATATTGGGGAGAGATTCAAGAAAATATGGCTAGGTGGGAAGGTTCTCTCTTGAGTCAAACTAGTAAAATCCATCTCCTCAAAGCCTCTTTGCAAAGTCTTCCTATCTCTACTTTAATTCTTTTCAAAATCCCTTCTAAATTTTCTTATTTGAATGAGAAAATCTAGAGG
This sequence comes from Chamaecyparis obtusa, assembly GCA_027943335.1. Classification (NCBI taxonomy): domain Eukaryota; kingdom Viridiplantae; phylum Streptophyta; class Pinopsida; order Cupressales; family Cupressaceae; genus Chamaecyparis; species Chamaecyparis obtusa. The sequence goes on from BSBK01011359.1 coordinate 139,880, forward strand.
AACTTCCTCAAGTTTTTGTTAAGGATAGAAAAAAATTGTCTTTGGTGGCCTGGGAAAAAGTTTGCAAACCCATAAAATGGGGGGCTTGGGGATTATTTTGATTAGGGTGGTTAATAATGCTTTATTGGCTAAACAAATCTAGTGTATCTATGGTGAGCAGAAGGAATGGTGTCAAATCATCCTTGAGAAGTACCTCTTCCCTTTTACCTGCATTGTGGATTTTTTGAAGTCAAACATTAGGGTTAATGGTTCTTCAATTTGGAATAGTATCCAACATGAAAAAAGTATTTCTCTCATGGGGGTGAAGTGGATGTTGGATAATGGCTGAAATATTTAATTTTTGGAGGATAGCTGGCTTCAGAACTCTCCGCTCTCTTCTATCCTTACTTTTCATCCTCTCATTGAGTAGTGTATCTGGATATTTGGCCCTTGTGTTTGTAACTATTGGCGCAATTAGTCATGGGTTGATCTGGAACTTGTGGATGACAACCTTAAACCTTTGGTGTTATATCTCAATGTGTTGACACATAAGCTGATAGTGGAGGATGCTTTGATCTGGGATACTGATCCCTCTAGGTCCTATTATGTTGCCTCATCTATGACTCTTTTTTGGACTAGTCGAATCCTCCCCCTTTCTGGGCTAAGGTTTGGGATAAGAGATTGATACCTAAAATTAACTTTTTTATTGGCTTATTTTGCAGAATAAGATCCTTACACTAGATAATCTCTAAAAGAAGGGGATGATATTGGTTAATCATTGCTTCCTTTGTTTGAAGGAGGAGGAAACTAATTTTCATCTTGATATTTCCTTTCCTTTTTCATGGGAAGTTTGGAATTATTTTTTAAGTACTTGGAATCAACACTAGGTTTCCCTGGCTGCATGCATGATATTTTTATCTAATAGAGAAATTTAGATATGGGTATTGATAGAAATATTTTGAATATTATTGGTCTGCATGTCATTTGGAAAATTTTGAGGGAGCACAAGGACGGGGTATTCAAAAACACTTCTTTACCACCTTTTGTGGTGGCAGAGAAAATCGAAAGAAGTATCCAGGAGAATTATGTGGCTTCGATGGGTAGGAAACTAGATTTTTTGGCTGGTATCAATCCCATCAAGGATTTCAAAGCCTCTATGTCTTCATGGGAAAATGATATCTAGCTTTCTCCCTCCAAGGATGGATCAAAGTCAATTTCGATGGGGTTTCTAAGGGAAATCTAGGTGGTGTTGGGTGTGGCAGGATGATTAGGGATGATGAAGCTAACTATCTTGTCATTGTGGCCTACCTCATTGGTATACAGTCTGACCATGTGGAAAAATTGGTGGGTCTTCTTCAGACTTTAAATATTATTGATTGAGCTTAGTGTAATAAAGTTTGGATCGAGGGTGTTTCTATGAATATTTTATATTGCATCAAGGGTAAATCCAAACCATCATGGAGAATAAGAAATTTTATCAAAGATGCTCTTGAAACTATTAATACTTTGCAAGAAGTAATTATTTATCATGTGTATCGCAAGGCAAATGGGACGGCTGATGCTTTGGCCAACCTAGCCGTCAAATCAGAGGCAATCATGACTTGACAAGATGACAGTAAACTTAATATGAATTTGAAAGCTAAGATAGAGTATGATAACATTTATAGTAGGAGGGATGATTTGAATTATCTCGATAGAAATAATGACAAGACATATTTTTAGTAAGCGTTGATATATCATTATAGAAAGTTTTGGATTTCACAAGAATGAGAAGAGAAGACACAAGTTTATTAGAGTTGTGACAGGTTTTTCTTTTGCCATTTTTTTCATCATGTAAAAGTCTCCTTCTATGAATATTCTCTGGTCTATTATTGCTGCCGATAGTATGGGTGGGGAGTTAAATCGTAGTGAACCCAAGAATTTTACGATATTGAAGGAAGAGAAGGAGCTCCTAGATAAGTTGCATAAAGGTGGTCTTTTTCCTTACATGGAGAGATTGCATGGCTTTGATGAAGGGGTCACCAAGGGGTTCATTGACAGTTTGAAGGATGACACTGTAAATATTATGAGAATGGATGTCAAGATTACTAAGGATCTCATTGCCAAATTCTAGGGTCTTAGCATGAATGGGATAAAATTTTACATGGACAAGAAGTTCTCCTACAATGCCATTCACCAATTCCCCAACAATGAAGAGGAAGCAAGCAATCTGGTCAAGGATGCTGGGGGATGCTAGGATTTTGAGACCTTTAAGGAAATCTAATCCAAGGTGATAGTGGTTATTATGGACTACATAACCCTTGATGGGAGGTATAAAAATTCCCATTCCTATCATTTTTTTCATCTCTATCACTTTAGGCGTAAGGCTAGGGTTTCTCTCCCCTATTATTTAAATACTTTGCTTTGTCATAGTATTGTTGAGCATAAAAGAAAAGATAATAGGATAGTCCTTCATGAAGGGCTTATTATGATCATTGTTGAGCATATTAAGAAGAATGTGGCTCTTAGGCTATCTCCTCCCCAAATTATGGGTGGTGGGCCTTCTAAGAGCTTGGTTAAAAGAGGTAGGGAGGAAGAGGTTAAGGAGGACTTGTCCTCTAAAAGACTAAAATTTGAGAAGAAAAGTGGTATGGAGACTGATTCAAAAGGGGATAGTGTTGGGGGTTTCTTAGATTTTAAAGCGAATCCTGTGAAAAAACCTAAGCATGATATCAAGGATTATCTATCTAGTATTGATAGTGAGACAGAAGTAGAGGGGGTAAAAAACATTGAGATAATTTTGGATATGGTTGATCAAAATGATCCTAGTGGTTAGAAAGTCCCTATCCTGGTCTACTATGCCAATTTGGTGGACCATGATGTCCCTATGTCTTTGCTCAATGAAGCTGCCACTGAGGTGTTGTTAGATAAAAAGGATAAAGATGTGATATGTGATGCAACCATTCTAGACAAGGATATTATGTCCTCATCTAGAACTATTCCTTTTGTGAAAACTGTCGATATGCAGGAGAGAAATGTTCAACTCCTTAAGGAAGACCTAGAGAACAAAATTGACCCCCCTTTTGGTGTTCTAAAAATGGCCAAAGGTATGTCTATGTACTCCTTCCGCCTGGTTAAATGGTTTTTTCATGAAATTAAGATTCTGAGTCTTAATCTCAGATCCCTTTCTGCTAAAGTGGATAATATTCAGGAGAGGATGGATTATGGGTCTGAATGGATGAACAAAGATGGGGAGAATAGGGAGGATTTGAAGATGGGTTTGCTACAGGATAAGGTGGATAGAATGGAGTCTACCCTAAAAAATATTTTGATGGATAGTAACTAGTTAATGGGAACCATGGTTGAGTACATTAATAATATCAAGTAGGAGATGAATGTCCAATCCCTTGTCAAGATTGATGATATCAAAGATGATGATGAGGATCAGACTAGGCCAGGTAAGCGTACCAGATCATCCACGAAGAAGAAGATTTAGGAGAGGATTCTAGAGCTCTCATATCTCAATATGACCATTAGTAAGATGTCCAATACTAAAAAAGATATGGAGGCAACTCTGTTGGAGTTTGTCTAGTTCCATGTTGCTTTGTTTTTTCTATTTTTCTTTGTGTTTCTATTGCTGGATGTCGGTTTATGTTTTGTTAGTTTTAGGCTGGTTTTCTCATTGGGGTTCTAGTTTGCTAGCGGGCTGGAGTTTTGGCCCTGTCTCTTTTTGGTGGTTTTAATGTCTTGTCTTTTGTAATTGCCTTGTAAGGGGTTTATGGTCACCCCAAAACCTATTTTTACCAGTATTCAAAAACATTGTTTCTCATTTGTCTGAATTGTAGTATCAAAATTAACACTTCAAACTTTTTTAAATTCTTTTAAACTTCAAATTAAGTCTAAGATCATTAAATTAAGATGGAACCTAGGAAATTTCCACATTCTCTTATGATGCTCTAATCACAAGCTCTAACACACTTGATCTCCAATCCATTGTAGGTTCAGGTTTTAAACCCTTATGTTTTCTCAACATCTCCTATTGAGACACATTTTAGGTGCTTGAGGTTCCTAACCTTACTAGGGTCTCTTGGCCTATTTCTTAACCAAATGTGGAGACAAATATTTGGAGCATTCAACCATGTCCTTCTCTTATTTATTAAAAACTTCATTCAAATTTTGATAGCCTATATCCTCCTCTACTTTTTTGATCTATTTATTTAAACCTCTGACATACTTTGTTCTACATACTTGAAATATGTTGTTTCATACAATCTCTCACTTTTTCCTAGCATAAACACTTATTCATAAACTTTCTACAAAATCAACTTTGAAATAAATAATAGCAAACATAGTACGAGATATTATTGAACTTACAATCTCCTTTCTACAATGATGTTGCACTCTCTTTTCATCATCAACCTAAATAGACCTTAGTTGATCCTTGCAGCCATATTCTTTCTTTTTATTTCTCTTTGACATCTCATATATCTTGAAATTACAAAATCCTTAAGATCAATTTGGCTTTGATACCAAATGCAGAAATAAGAAACACAAAATCATACACAAATACAAATGTTATAGTAGTGAGAGGAGATTTTATTATTGATTTGGAAAACAAATTACAATGCCTCTATTTTTAGAGGTAACAAAGACACAGGGAGACCAGATGCAACTCTAATACATCAGTCTATAAAATTGAAATGTAGACAAAAAATAAAGAATGTAAAGGATAGATCAACCAATATTTTTAGTACATGTTATAAATAGTCTTCTACTATTATAGACACGTATGAAAACTATCCTTATTATAAGCAACTATGGAAGCCAGTTACAAAAACATTATTTATTAATTATAGTTCTTTATTGAGTACCACGTACTTGGAGAGGGAAAAATTAATGCTTGCTATTATTTTCCTTATCTTGAAACACTTTGTCATTTGGTTATGATCACACCTTAGAGATTTAGATATCTAAAATTCTAATAAAAATAGTGCTTTTTTATCAATTATAATGATAATCTGATTAATGAGTTCCATGCTAAATTCATAGTTTGAATTAAGTTAATCTAGTTTTCTTGGTATGTTTCATCTATACATACAAAACTTTTCATGCATGCATATAAAAGTTAGACTAGTGAAATCATACTCCAAGGTCAAAGACTAAAATTAATTTGGTTGAATTTATAATTAGTGTTTTGTATGCCAAAATTGTCCATTTTTCCATATTTTTTCAAACCATATATGTATGAAAATTACTCGTGTCCACTAGTTTCACATATCATTATTAGATTGGATTAGGATCATCTATGTCCTCCAAGTTCATCTACTCTGAACTAAAGGATATTTTAATCTATTAATTATTATCAATACATAAGGTGCCTTAAAATATATCATTATTAGATTGGATTACAATCTTATCATTATTGGATTGGATTACAATCTTCAATGTTCTTCAAGTTCAAATACTTTGAACTAAAGGATATTTTAATCTATTAATTATTATCTACACATAAGGTGCCTTAAAATGTTCTCTTGAATAGGAACCTCATTTATATAAGGGATAAACTTTTATAAATAAGAAGTCCCTTACCATTATCCTTGTTCATTTTGACTTGGCGGGAAGTTTCAAGTGTGAATCCAAATTTCTAAAGTCTATACTATCTCCAACCATAACAGAGAGAATTATATTTTCCATTAGTATCTTCATCGGATTATATTAAAGCTTACAATTTAAATAAACTTTAGAACTCAAAGAACATGGAAAAAAAAAAAAATTTAATATATTAAAATTTTACATCATTAGTTTCTATCATTTGGAGCATTAACATGTCATATGTAAAACATATACTATAGTTTAAGATTCTAGCGAACTACATTTTATCGAATCTCTCAACTAATATTTATACATGTCTACAGTTTGGAGGAAAACGTATTCATATGTGACCTCTATGCACATTTTTCAATTACCCGTGACAACATTATTTGTATTCCATGTTAAGGAGAAGTGTTTATTCCAATTATCTCATAATATTATGTTAATCGATTGGCCAAATTATAAGTTTTGGACGATATCCTGATCAGTCTAAAATTTATTTAAAATTTCACATCGAGAGTAATAATAATTTTAATCGCAAATATGCAAACGAACCTTAACTTTTACATCTACTCTAGTAGTTGAATTTATCTCTATATTTTTAGATTGCGACCTAGAATTCCTCATGAACAATGTGTATTTTTTTTTTTTGTCTTACTCAGTCTAGATAATGTGTTAGTTTTCATGTCTTCATTTTCATTTTGCATAGAGAAATTCCCATCATTTTAGTTTTTTAGCTTGTTCCTCAAAATCATTACTTTTAGAAATGTTTTATTTGGCTTTCATGAAGTAATGAGGATGTAATGAGAATTTGGTCAATAATACACCTTCTTTATTTTGAGCTTAAGTTTGCATCATAAATTCATGATTATGCTAATTAAATATATAGAATAATGTTTACTAAAGATAATAGTTCTCTTTTAGAAGCCTAAATAGGAGGTTAAACCTTATAATTTATTATTTAGGATAGTACAATTATAATTTAGCTTCTTGGAAAATAATTAGAAGTTAGAAATTTAAATATGCCTTATCTTCATTTTCTACAAGTATCATTGAATTGGCACTTAAAAAACCTATAACTTTAAAAAGTCAAGATTTTGTTTTTACTTTTTACACATCATATTTATCTATTTGAAAAGGAGATACAATGAGTGGCAATATTAATGGATATTTTGCAATCAATTTACAATCATGACCTTGTGCATGTATGCGTTGAATGTTTAAAATGTAACCATCATAGTAGATACTAAGATATGAATGATTATTAATGCAACTTCATTCTGAAAACAAACCGTGCTAGCACAAAATATGTTTTTGTTTCCTATCTATGCACATTATAAGTTTTAAGCCATGATTCCTATAATTAATCATCCTATTGTAATAAAAATGGATGAGATTCTTCAAACCATGTTCATAAAGACTCGTTACCTACTATTTTACAAAGTGGTAAAGAAAAAGCCAACTTCAATAGAAGAATGAGTAATTTGTCTTGTCATACCTAGAACATAAGATTTCACAATTGATAGAACCATTTCCTACATTATCAAGATATTCCTTCAATAGCAAAGTATATAAGATAGTTTACAAAATAACTCCAACAAATATTGGTAGACCTCAAGTAGCCAAACCACATTATCTATTTCATAGTTATGTTCAACCTCAATTAGCTAAACCATATTATCCATTTCATAGCTATTTTCACCATGGCACTTGAAACATCTTTCTATAGGCATTAGCTAAATCACTCAACATGACAATTATATTGGCATTTACTAGGCTCACAACGTGTCAAGTAGCATAGTACCTCACAAATGATATGTTATGAAATACTTAAACTCAAAAATTGTCAAATGGTTGGAAGTTTCTCATGGAATAAAATTCTACTTCAGAAGCAAATTGTTCAATTTTTGAAGGATTTTATTTATTTGAAAAATGCATCTTTGTAAACTATGTATACACAAATTTATAATGTCTTAAAGATATCAGATTTATCATGGAATGAATATATCTAGCATTTATACATTTTAGATGATATGTTATATGTAGAATAGTTGGAAATAAATATATTTGTTGTTAGTGTTTTATGTCTCTTAATTCATTTATTTTCATTAATCATTGAACAAGTTTATACCCATGCAATAGCTGATCTACACAGCTGCCCATTGAGACAAATAAATTCATAGGCCCTCGACCATTTGTCAAAAATAATTTAAATATATATATTAAACAAAAGGATTTGAAATATTTTAAAGAAATATAACCAAATAGCAAAACTAACAATACAAAATTTTTAAAGAGTATCTAAAATTTGATTGTGGCCAATAGAAACTATTCCAAATTAAAAAAAAAAAGACTTACAACATATTTATTTAAAAAATTTACTAATAAAAAAGTACTCTATAAAATAACCATGGCTTCAATGTTACATATTTTTTTAAAAATAATTAACTAAACAATTATTCCATATAAGACGAGGTTTGTAAGGAATTCCTTATACCATTTGGAAACGATCAATACTAAGGGCAGAGCCAAACAAAATGATTCAAATATTCCAACAAACATATGTAATATTGGTTAAAATTCATATATATCGTAACACACAATCATACTGTGTACGATGTATATAGCCTTATTTTACTATGTTTAAATATATATGGTAGTAACAAAATACAATAAAGACTACATGATTTATATCAAGTCAGAAGACCTAATTTATAAGCTGATTAACAACAAGGGACAAAAGGACTGTTATCGCAACAAAAGCCCTGATTGCCACAGAATCCAGGGAAGCAGCAAGCAAGGTTACTGGGACAATCAGCATCTGTTGTGCAGTCGCAGGTTATGCCTATTGCTTCAACCATTATTGCCCCTCCAAGAATAAGTACAACCATGAATAGTACCATAAAATTCTTATCATTACCTGATCCGTTTCCCATTTCTAGTTCGTTAAGATAAACAGGAAATGCTGACGATTCAATTGCACGCCACTGCTTAAATAAGTGCAGCAGCAGTCTTGTCGAATCAGTTCCATCGTCAAGGACACCAACATACGACACTTTTTATGCAATTCCTCTGCCCGTTACTTATTTATGGAGTAGAATCCAGAATCCTAACAAAGGATATGCCACTTTTCCTTAACTAAGCGAATTTGGATTTATATATTTCGCCAGTTGTGCCATTAGAAAGCTAATCTTGGGATTCTTATAGGCCGGTAGTTGTTTTGGCAATGAACATAGACTTTGTCTCAGCTATTTAGCTTTCTTCTTTGTAACAGAAGATCAAGGTTTAGAGTTTTATTATATGAGAAGGTAATGTCAAAAATACCATACGTAACATAGATTTGTTCATTAATTCTGTTAAATTTTTAATCTAAGGAAGTATTAAGTTCTAGAGTTTAATTCCTCATGCAATATAAACAAAATTATTAACAATTTTTGAAAGGAGATTGAAGCCCCTTGTCATGGGAACAAGTTCTTGAATATGCGAGATGGAAGGAAATATATATTAGAAAATTGAAATCATTCTTCAAAGAAGGTCATTGAGTCTAGTCTTGAGAAGAGACTAAAATTTTAATGGTAAACAAAAGTTACAGACAACTCTATAGAACCTTTACTCCTCCTTTCTACTTTCTTACAGGAATTTTTATAAGAGTTTACGAGATTATCATAGGAATTGACTATAGCTTAAATACTAGTGCAAATCAACATTTTTTTTACTATAGTAAAGACAAGCTAAACTATTTAATTTAGTAAAGTGGTCCATCCATGGAAGGGTTCTCATGGCTACCTTTTGGATATGGTCATAGGGTGAATTGGTAGGAAAATTCATATCAAACCATTTTCAAAGTATTTTCATGGAAGTTACAATCATGGATCTATGTAATACCAAACAAAAAAATGTGGCATCCATTTCATCCTTCTTACAAAGATGGAGGGACATGGATAGCATTTTCGTGGTCACAATTTTACTACTATTAGAGTGTTCAAATTTGGTCCCATTTTGGTTGAACTATATAACTACACACCGTAGTTTAGTCCGAGAGAGAGAGAGAGTTCAGAAAAATTTTGGCGGGAGATTTCGGATATTTGATTCTATTTAATGATGAAAAGTAAAAACAATATCCTCTAGGTCCCTCCAGAGAGGCACATTTTTTCTGCAGAATCACGAGATCCGAGTTCTAGCGAATCACATTTTGTCTTTAGAGAAGACAAAATTCCACTTTTTGCACTTGTTGGTTGGATTTTCTCTTTTACCAAAGGTTTTTGCATCACCTTTTTGGTCTAACTATGGGGAGTTGCAGTCGTTGAAAGCATAAACAGAAGAGGAGACTCACAAATGAAGAGATTGAAGTGTATAGAGAAATGGATAGGGGTGCTCATCGGAACAAGAGATAAGGTATGTTAAATATTAATGACGATTTCGGCATAGACCCACCTTTGAATGTGATTTCAAGTGAAAAACATGAGTTTGAAATGATTTATGATAATAATATTGAAAATGAGAATGTAGGGATTGAAGATAAAAATGTAGGTTTTGATAATGAAAATGTATATGTGGACAATGGAAGTGTGGACATTGTCAGTGACAATCCAACAATTGAATATGAGGGAATTGACAATGATAATGGTACACAAGAACCAAATCAATGTAACACATCTCCAAATTATATGAGAAATCAAGTCCCTTCAAAGGAAGAAAGACAAACTTAAAAATTGAGACCTTCAAGAACAACCAAATGGTTACTTGAAATTGATGAGAACATATTAAGCAACTTCGATAGAAAGAGATTAGAAAGAACCATTTGATTATTGGTTTCAAAACTTTTTGATCAATTTTTTAGCCACAAGACGTTGGTTAGGCAATGTCAAATGTTTGTGCAATTGTTAAAGATGCAGAAGATGAGACGTATACTAGTCAAATTAAAGATTAGTGTGAACAAGAAAAAGGATAGGAATGATATTATTGTGAGAAATCTTTTTAGTGCTCTCTATTCCATTGGGAAGACTACCAAGGAAAAAGAGAAGAGATCTTCTAGGAGGGTTATTAAAACCTCCTTAGTAAGTCATCATTTGAGAAAGGCTTGTTTGATAAGACAAACTTGTGTTGAATTGAATATAAATCATAAAACTTTGGATAGAGCACTTGAAAGAAGAAAAAGACTTGATGATCCTCTTCAAAATGATACATGGGCTTATGGTGGGAGACTTTCACGTTGTGATAAGAAGCTTACGATGTTGTGAAGGATCAAATTCAACTATTTTGGCAATCTAACTCAAGAGTGTCTCCAAATGTGAAGGATGTCTTGAAGTTGAGAATTGGCATTCGAGACCACACCCCACATCCCAAACATTATTTGGAGGTGATTCAAACAATGTTCTTCAAAAACTTTTGTGACACACATCCAACATTGCAAATATCACAAAGAGCTTTTGAAGCTCTGAAGCCTTTTTTTGTGTGCCTCTTAAGATTCAAAATACTTTTTGTTGCAAATATCATGTAGAGTTTTCAATGCACCATGAATTGTTACGATGCATTTATTCTACTTTGCATACTAGTAAAATGTTGGAGGAGTGTGGTGTTAGAATAACTAAGAGGGGAGGTGAATCAATCAAATCAGCTATCCTACAATCCCAAATGCAAAGATGTAACTCTCAAATCAATTTCAACAAATTCTATAGCTCGGTAACATAAAATACTAAACTGCCTATGCCTTTTACCGATTACCATTTAATTAACTTACTGTGATTACCGACAAAATCAAATATGCAGTATGTAAAGTATGACAATAAAACAATCATCATAGAAACACATAGCACGATGATTTAACGTGGAAAACTTGCTAAGGGAAAAACCATCTTGGACCGGTAACCCAAAATAATTTTCACTCTTTTGAAGTGAGCTCGGTGAAGAGCCAACCCTATTAAAGGTTACAAACACACTATTAGGTGTGACCTTGTTAGAGGATTTAAGACTAATAGTTATCGTTCAACTAGCATTCACTATGAAGTCGATAGGATAACAATGTACATTCATTGAATGACATCGAGAATAACATAGGATGGTTAAGTCCACTTGGTTAGGAGATTTTCAATATCAATGGTTAAACTAAAACAATAGTTGATCTGATTACAATACTACTTACTTTGCAGATGTTCAGATCTATTCTAAGCCCATACAAATCCTCTGATCAATATTTCAATTCACTTCCTCAACTTAATTTCACTCGATAATAGCTCTCTGATGCTCGATAATGTTCTGTAGTTTGGTTCTCCTTCAACCAATCTGATCAGGCATGCATGAAACTATGTTCACATAAAATCTCTGCAGTCTTCATTCTTTGGGTATAGTTTCAACAGTGAAACTTATATCTCTTATATAGATAGATAAACCATTTTCATATCAACCATCATATTTTGTTGCTTATCCTTCTTCGTTGATTTTACCTCTTAAACCTTCCTCGACAATTATGTTAGTAGCACATTTTAATTACATCCTTTGGATCTTCTCTAAATTTTTTCAGTCGTAGATCTCATAACAAACTTTATCCTCAATCTCGAAATCATTGCAATTTCCAGCTCATCAATTTCTGTTAGCTAAACTAAGCATTAAATACTTTCATCCATACTCAGTTAACAAAGAAATGTGTTGGTGAATACAAGCTCGGTTGATACTGTCGCTCGGTATACACTACACTAGGTCAATGTATACTGAAGTGCTTCATTTACCAAGCACATTGCCTTGTACAATTTTGCTTCCATCTTCATAATAGATTAATGCAACATAATCAAGTCAACAATATGATATCATAGACTCATTGAAATAAGTTACCCAAAGTATTCCTTATCTTTATATGTCATATCCATCTTTCTCCATGTAGATATCCCAGTTCTTCATCTTTTCTCGCTTCTATATATGTTTAGATGTTTGTAACTTACATGATAAGTATTATTAAAGACTAGTCGATATTAATGACAACATATTATTGATTTAATCATCTTACATATCATTCCAGTGCTTGGTGATCTCTAATCAGTGATCTTCAATTCATTCAAGTATTCAACCAGTTGTAGTTCATCAATCTCTCCTTTTGGCATTGACTACAACACAAGCAATATGAAATATGTCATACACATACCAAACTTGTATTCCACAACTCTGTAAGTAAATTTTGTAGCTCGATAAGCTCTCCCTGACTTGATATTTAATATGTTTAATCACTATGTTACATAACAACATTACAAGTGTAGACTCTTCTTTGTGGATTTGATCTTTTCAACTCTCAGATTCCTTCTATTCTTTGCAACAAATATTCAAGTCTCTCCCTAACTTTCTCAGATTATCTCTCCCTTAGATAGATATTTCATGATCTCTCTATTTATTTCTCATGTTTTTTACCTCTCCCTTTGACAACAATTCCAAAGAAAAACATAAAACATACTGCTCTACAATAGCCAAGTAACTGTGTCTTGTTTGGTGTAGACAATGTATCTCAGTAGAATGATATGAAAATTCTTTGTTCTAGTTCCTCAAATCTTTTACAACCTTAGACATAATCCAAAGTGTGAGCTATGTTGCATCAACATGAGTGATCTTCTGATAAGATTAGGCTGATGCAACCTCCAGATCACATTAGTGACCGGTAGACAAAGGACGAACCCCAAGTCTAGTCCTCAAGTATTTAAAGGTGTCCTTCGGTAGAGGCTTGGTAAAAATATCAACAAGTTTCTCCTTTGATGTAACATATTCTAGTTTGACTTACTTCTCCTGTACTTGTTCTCTTAATTAGTGATACTTAATTGATATATATTCTTTTTCTTTGAGTGCATTACAAGATTCTTAGAGATATTTATAGCACTATTTTTGTCACAATATATAATCATTGGATTAGTGATTACCTCATTCATTCCTTCCAATACTTTTGTGATATAAGCAATGTTTGAATAGTCTGCAGCGGCAACAACATATTCTGCTTTGGCAGTAGACTAAGAAATATAAGATTGTTTCTTACTTATCCAAGTTACAAGTATTTTACCAAAGAAAATTTCTCTACCAGTTGTGCTCTTTCTATCATCTATACTTCCAGCCCAATCTACGTCGGTGTAAACTCTTAGTTCAAATTTTCCTTCCTTCCTCTATTTTCTTCAAGTATCTCAAGATTCATTTTTCTGTAACCATACGTGAATCCTTTGGATTGGAAGAAAATCTAGACACAATCCCAATTGCATGTGCAATATCAGGCATATTGTATACAACATACATCAATTTACCAATCATAGATTGGTATAGTGTTTGATTTACCTTTGTACATTTATCATCTTTTTTCAATTTTCATCCTATGACAATCGATGTTCCAACTGGTTTATCATCTTCCATGCAAAATGTTCTCAATACTTCCTTAATGTACTATGATTGTGTGATGAAAATTCCATCATTTTTTTGAATAACCTGCAAGCCAAGAAATAATTTAATCTCTCCAAACATTGACATTTCAAATTATTTTCTCATCTCATCAGCAAAATATTTACATATATGATCTTGTCCTCCAAATATTATATCATCCACAAATATTTTAGCAATCAAGATAGTATCATCAGATCCTCCTTTCATGTATAAATTGTTGTTTTCACTAGTTCTCACAAAACCAATACTTAAAAGATAAGTATGTAACCTTTCATACCATGGTCTCGGTGCTTGAGTTAATACATATAAAGCTTTATGCAGTCTACATACCATGTCTTTGTGATTCAGATCAACAAATGCTTCTGGTTGTTCTATGTAGACCTCCTCTTCTAGTATTCTATTCAGAAAGGATGACTTAACATCCATTTGATAGACTTTAAATTTCTTATGTGTAGCATATGCAAGTAACATGCGAACTCCTTCTAGTCTAGCAACTAGTGCAAAATTTCACCATAATCAACACCTTCTTCTTGTGTATATCCCTTGCAAACAAGTCTAGCTTTGTTTCTAGTAACTTCTCAATTCTCATTCAGCTTGTTTCTGAAAATCCACTTAGTACCGATAACATTTTTATCTTTCAGTCTAGGTACTAAAGTCCATGTCTTATTTTTCTCAATTTGTTCAATCTCTTCATTCATAGCATTGACCCATTTATCATTCTCAAGTGCAAACTTCACATTCTTTAGTTCAAACTCACAAACTAAGCATGTGTTTTGTCTTAACTTACTTCTTGTCAACATTCCAGCTTGCTTGTATCCAATGATTTGGTTCTTAGGATGATGTCTTCTGAAAAATCTTTCTAGCACTTGATTTCTCCTTTGTTCTTCATTCAGTTCAGGTTCATTTGCTTGCTTGATAGCTTCTTCCCGATCCTCAGTTTCCCTTTGTTGTTCCTTAGTGTTATTTTCCTGATGCTCAATTGACTCAGCCTGTGGCTTTAGTAGGTACTTTGGATGCTCAACATAAGTGAATCTACCATAGTCTTCTGGCTCCTTAGTGCTTTCTTCATTATTTTTATCAGTAAATTCATCAACTTTGACATTAGCACTTTCAATCATTTTATTAGTAACCTTATTCAGACACTTGTAAGCTTTTCTTATAGTAGAATATACAAGAAATATTCCCTCATCAACTTGAGAGTCAAATTTATGATTTTTATCATCTTTTAGAATAAAACATTTTCTACCAAAAATTCTAAAGTAACTTACACTCGGTGTGTGTCCAAACCATAACTCGTAGGGTGTTTTGTTTGTGTCTTTCTTTAGTTGTACTTGGTTGAAGACATATACATCTGTGCTAACTGCTTCTCTCCAATACATCTATGCAACATTTTTCTCTATCATCAATGTTCTTGAATAATCAATAATAGATTTGTTTCTCCTTTCAGCAATTCGATTCTACTATGGTGTTCTCGGTGCAGAAACCTATCTTTTGATGCCATTCTCATTACAATAGTTAGTGAATTCATCAGAAATAAAGTCACCACCTCTATCAGATCTCAAGCATTTCAGTTCTTTTCCAGTTTCTTTTTCTACTTTAGCCTTATACCATTTAAATATATTAAATGTCTCAGATTTCTCTTTTAAAAACATGATAGTCATCAATCTAGTATAATCATCAACAAACAAAATAAAGTATCGATCTCCATAGTAGCTTTGAGTTCTCATGGGACCACATAGGTTTGTGTGAACTAACTCCAAGATTCTTTTGGTTGAATAGTGTTTAATTTTAAAACTAGATTTTGTCATCTTCCCTTTCTGACATTGATGACACATAACATGATCAGGCTTAGTTAAGCTAGGTAGTCCTCTAAATTTTATCTTTCTACTGATCTTAATAATGTTATCAAAATTTACATGACATAAAATTTTATGCCATAACCATACATCTTCATTTTTAACCAGTAAACAAGAAGTCTCAGCATTGTCAAGATAAAATAAGTTACCTTTTGATTGTCCTCCTGTTCCAACAAGCTTTCCATTTTCATCATTAATCTTTACCTTCTTTCTTTCAAATTCCACTTGGTGACCTGAGTTGTTAAGCTAAGCTACACTTAGCAAATTATAATTTAGTCCTTTTACCCAATAAGCATTATCACATCTAATTTTATCATTTAACATTAAAGATCATTTTCCTTTAACCATGCAAGGTGTATCATTACCTATTTTTACTGATCCTCCATTATAATGCTCAAGATGATCAAACTTATCTTCATCACTAGTCATGTGATGTGTACAGCCACTAACAATGATCCAAGCATCATTTTTACTAACTTTAGAAATGAGTTATGTTTCTACATACCTTTCCTCTTCTTTTGAATCATCTTTCACTCCAATCAATACTACCTCAACATCATCATCTGTGTCATTGTCGGTGTCCTCATCTTCAACCAAATAACATGCCTTTTTGCCCTTATCTTTATGATCTTGTTTATTTTTGTTGTAGTGTCGGTAACCTTTGTTATTTCTTCTTTCAGATCTTCCATCACCAGATTGATCTTGATCTTTATCTTAGTTTTTCCTATTGGGACATCTAGCAGCAATATGGCCAACTTCTCTATAGTTAAAACCTGCTAAAGGTGACTTCCCTTTATATCTACCTTTACCTTTAGGTAGTCTCTGGGCCATAAGAGCTTCAAGTTCATCAAGCTCATCATCAGTATTACTATCTATATCATCTTAAAATTGAAGCACTTCCATGATAAGAGCATTTCTCCCTCTGAGTACGTGGTCTGGAGTCATGTTAAGTGCCTTGATTGAGTTTTTTCATGTATTTGGCTTTTCCCCCCCATTATGCTTCCCTCTACACCTATTTTACACTTCATGTCTGCATTTCCTGGCATTCTAGACTGAGGTCCTGAGGTTTTTGACCTCAAGGTCAAAGTCAACCTTGAGGGTCAAAGTCAATCTTGACTTTGACCTAGGTCACGGATGAGCTTGACCCTAACCTAGGGTGGGGTCTACCTCATCTTTGACCTAGATTTCAAATTTTAGGATTTCCTGATTTTTGGGTATCGGGTTTCGAAAAGATTCTTTTTCCTGCCTCCGCATTGGCCATTTCGGGTTTCGGGATGGTAAATCCTTAATTGCATTTAATCTAGGTATATTTCTAAATTTTAGGACCTAATCAGGATTTAATTCTCCAAGGTGGCCCCTCTAGAAGAATGTACCCTAGCTCACTATAAAAGGAGGCCTTCCTCTTTCATTTTCACATCTCATCTCAAGCAATTTCATGAGCAAGATCCGGAGTGCAAGAAAGTGAATTCAAGCATTCAAGTGTTCAAGCATTCATTCATCAAGGAGAACCATTGTTGGCGATTGAACGATTCAATCTCTTTAGATCCCCCTTGAAGATCCATCCTTCCACATCTATCCAAGTCAATTCCCATGCAAAGATCCATTCAAGATTGATGTTGAAGATCAAATGCCATTGATTTGAGACATCTTACATTCATTCTACATCCATTGGAGCATCCCTACTTGTGGATTTGAGGACTCAAATCCTCTATAAGGACTTCAACATAAGCAAGGTGAATTGTTTCATTTACTTTATTTATGCACAATACAATTTCAATTCAATTTCAAGGTTAATTCCTAAACTTGGGTTTGACCAAGGCAAACCCCCTATACAAACAACAAAAACCCTCTTTTTCTTCCAGGTATAGGTGTGAAATTGTGGATCTGAGCTTGGATTTGGATACCCTTTTCGGTGAACTTCCAAGATCTGTGAACAAAGTCAAAGTCAACCTTCAGAATATTAATGTAGCCTTTAACCTTTTATCGGGGTCAAAGACTACCTATTGTCAGAAAGATAAAAAAAATTTGGGATTTCTTCATCTCGGCATTTCCAATCCAAATAGGATGCAAAATTGTCCAAAACTACACACAGACATCAGAAATCAACATTTTTCAGACCTTCCCTATTTTGAGGTTATTACTTCCCTTTCAATTATTTTAGATTTTAAACACAACTCCTTCATAGGGAAATATAAGGTTTTCTTCCTCTTTCATATTCTCCATAGATTGATTCGATTTTGCATTAACCTTTTGGTTGATCCATTTGGATCTCTCCTTTAGGAATTTGGATTTAGAAGTAGATCTTATATTTCCCCCATACATTTTAGGGTGAACCCGACTTCATCCTATTCATTTTGGTGAATCCGACTAGCTTACTCTCTTTCTTTTTGGTGTTAGATATTATATTATCTTGTTGGTATTAGATTTCTCTTTTATGATAAATCTTGCATGCTAATTAGATTTCAAAAATAAAAAAATATTCATGCTTTATGTGTTCTTAGTTTAGTTCATTGGCATTTCATTGGTTTATGAGCTTTACGACTACTAGTCCTACTTATAAAATTCTGATTAGAAGAAGTCATAGACTCATTGGTGCCTTTGATCTTGAATCTTCCTCTCCTTTCCTTAGGATCCCAGATGATAATTTGATTCTTCATGATTCCAATCCTATTATGGAGCAAAACTCTTCTCACTCATCTCATGATGAGGATGATGCTTTAAGAGTTCCTCTTGAACAAGTCCAAAAAATTTCAACTGAACTTGATAAAATGGGCAATTGGCTTATTCAAGAGAACCATAATCAAGATTCTATTCAAGCTATAGAGGCTCTTAATAAAGTTCTTGATGATAGTGATCAAGATGTTAACCTCTTTCATGGTATTACTCACCTTGTGCATTCAAATTTTAAACCTCTAGCTCAAGAAGCTCAAGATTTAGGGTTGATTCCTCCTATCACTAGTGTAAAACCCTCTTCTAATCCTTTACCTAGTATTCCTACCTATAATCCCTCTTTGGTGACTGTGACAATTCCCTCTATTCCTATGAGTGTTACTCCTATGTCCCTTCATACATCACAACCTTCATATCATAATGTTCCTTTTACTACTTATTCCAATCAGCTTTCAACTATAGTTCCTAGTGTTCCTCTAGTTGTGTCTTCTATTCCTATAGCTTCTTACATTGTACCTAGTGTTTCTAATGTTTCTATTCCTCCTATTTCATCTAATGATTCAACAATCATCAGTTTGTCTCAAATTGTGTCATCCTTACAACAAAAACTTGCTTCTCTAACTCAAAACAAGTTTAGTGTTCCTACATGTGACATGGGAAGTCCTTTGTCTCGAGACATTATTCATACTCCTGTTCCTTAGCAAGTTCATATGCCTCATCTTAAGAATTACAACGAAAAAGGAGATCCCATTCATCATGTTAAAAAATTCTAAATCCTTTGTATTGATTATGCTCATGACCATAAGATTTTAGCCAAACTGTTTGCTAGGACCTTTCATGACAAGGCCTTACAATGGTATTGTTCCTTTCCTCCTTATTATATTGATTCCTTTCCACAACTTGCTAGTGCCTTCATTCAACAATTTCAAAACAACATTCGACCGCAAGTGTCTTTCACTAATTTGATGAATTGTAAACAAAGTGCTAAAGAAAAATTGACAGAATTTATTGGTAGATTTAGGCATTTGTATGCTTAGATTTCCTATCATGTTCCTCATATTGATATTCAACATATGTTTATTTCAAATTTACAAAAGGATATTAGAGATAAGATTTTGTTTACTAAATTTACCTCTTTTCAACAACTTTGTGCAGCGCTTCATCATTATCAATTACAAGTGAGTCAATTTGAGAGAAATGCTCCAATGGATCCTATTCCAGTTGATAAGAGTGATGGTGCTCCTAATCAAAATAATTTTAAAAAATTCAACAACTATGTCAAGATAAACAAACAAGCGAATGTAGTTGTTGATCAAGTTGTTGTTGCATCTCACAATGCCACTTCTGCATCCACTACTTTTTTATTAAATCATATGTTTAGTCCTCTCTCTGAATCTTTACGTGCTATTATGAATAGGTTCTTAACAGCTAATATGATTACTTTACCTCCTATTCGACCTCTTTTACCTTCTACAATTGCATCTAAATCTTTTGATCCAAAAGCTTTTTGTCAATATCATCGTCAAAATGGTCATGATACTGAGAAGTGTTATTCTTTAAAACATAAGGTTCAAGACTTAATTGATTCTAATGCTTTATCTATGGATAATATTGATGGTAGTGGGATAAATATGTCTCTCCTCCTAATAAGAACATTCAAATCTATATCAATCCTTTACCTATGCATGATACTAATACCATTTCTCAACCATCTGCTATATAAATTGTGTATGATTCAAAGATGGATGATCTCAATCATATTGTTAATCAAGTGGAGCATGTTTATCAATCTATATCTTCACCTCAACGCCAACCTCAGATTCAACCTCATGTTCAATCTCAACCTTAACCAAAACCTAAGCCTAAATTGAAAACTCAACCTAAACCTCGACAACAACCTGAGAATAAAAGACCTTGGGAACTTTTGATTACCTTTGATGACTGTGATACTATCAAAGCTCCTGATGGTCCCCTTTACATTTATGCTAGGATTTCTCAAAAACCTACTCATGGTTGTCTTGTTGATCCTACATCCTTAGTCAATGTTATTACTGAAGAAAATATTTTTATGAAAATCTTACAACATGATTCTTATGATATATCGGATGTGTGGATTCAAACTTGAAATGGTTTTCTTTATCCATCATTTGGTTCTATTAATTTATCGGTTGAACTCTGTGGAAAAATTGTGAACACTACCTTTGTTGTTGTTCCTACTTCTGATCAATTTCAAGTTAATCTAGGTTTGCCTTCGTTGAATGTCATGCATTTCATTGCTTCACCTATTAATAAGTGTCTTAAATTTGTTCATGATGAAGAAGTGAAGATGGTTAATCATAGTTTATATCAACCTTCTAGGCCTAGAGATTGTGTTGTTCTTGATTTCTTTTGGCCTTCATTACCTAATTCATGTCCTCCTCGACATGATATTTTTTTCCGTTCATATCAAGCTTATAAACATCGTAAGATTCTTGAATTAAGCATACCTCCTATTGATCTTAATCATGGTCTTTTGCCTACACCTTCTATACCTCCTTTAACTATGGCTTCTAGTGTTCTTAATCAAGTTCCTCCTATTGTTGATAATCCTATTGATCTTCCTAAAGAACCTATGAAGGATCCTGTGATTATTCCTCCTAGTGCTCAACCTATTTCAAGTAAAGAAAAATGTAATCAATCTACTAATTAATGTTGTAAGAAGCATCGTGCTCATGCTAAATCTCATAATTCTACTCTTCTAATATTTTTACCTTCTTCGGATAAATATATGCATGATGTGTTAGAAGAACTTTTTACTAATAATGATGTTAAGATGCATGATTATGATGATTCTATTTGTATCTTAGATCCTATTTTGATTAATTTGGATGAAGAAGATACTCTGGATGATATTGATGATGTTAATGATGAATATTAGACTATTGATACTAACATTGATTTACCTAATATTCTTTCATCACAATTAACTCTTACACCTAGTGTTAAACATTGTGATTCTCAAGAGGATCCTTGTTTGGAACTAGATATCATTCCTACTGTGTTGGATATAGTCCCTCTTGGGAGTTACCCACCTTCCCTAAATGATATATAATGAGATGGGGATATTAGACGGCACGCTTGATCAGCGTGTCCTTCGTGGTAGCTTTGTTGTGTGTTTTCCTACTATACTATGCTTCTCCCGTAATGTGTTTACTAAATGTTTTTAGATTCTTTTCTACGATCCTTGTTACTCTATTAGTGCAAGGTGATAAAGGAATCAAAATTGTTGTTCAATTCCTCTATATGTATCTGTATTCTTCTATGCGTTGTTTCATGTTATGTTGTAAATGTGCTATTGTTTGTAAATGTTTCCTTGTGTAATTTGCTTGGATTCGAGATGTGATAGCACTGATTCTTTTTGGTCTCCATGTCATGGTCCAAAAATATTCTTCTTTGTATATCTTATGTAATCTTTCCTCATTTGTGATTGTAGTTCTACTTTCTTTTGGGAATGATGTCAATTTATTTGCAATAATATCATATATATATATATATTATCTTATGATCATACTGACCCCATGGTAGGTAGATCCATTCTGTGTTCTCTGTATGTTGTTGTGATATTTCCCTTGATTTGTCTTCATCTGGGGGCATCTCGACATGGAAACGTAATCAGTGGAGTTGTTTATGTTTCTGTTAAAGCCATTTCTCTTGTTAAAGTGATTAGCAGTGACTTTAATGTGGGATCATACGCTTTGCTCACCTATTGCACACATGCACTTTTCGATATGCATATGTTATTTTTCAAGATACCTTTTCTCCCTTTTTGGATTAGTAACTAATCCTTAAAGCATGGATTTATATTTTAGGTTCTCTTGACCCCTCCAGTTTCAAATAAATATATATATTTTTGGATCACTTAAGGTCAGAGGTGTCCTTAAGAGTGGA
The DNA here is from genome assembly GCA_027943335.1 of Chamaecyparis obtusa. Classification (NCBI taxonomy): domain Eukaryota; kingdom Viridiplantae; phylum Streptophyta; class Pinopsida; order Cupressales; family Cupressaceae; genus Chamaecyparis; species Chamaecyparis obtusa. The sequence continues at coordinate 162,283 of BSBK01011359.1, forward strand.
TCTCTCTTGTTTTTGTTTTTATTCTTATAGAATAGAATATTCCTAAGGGTAAATCCTTGATGGGTTGACTAGTGAGCAGCCACATTCACTAGGCGGTTCAATTCCATCTTTCCAGTTGTGTCGTTTTCCTATGTGGTTCACAATGGGACATAACTTCTTATTGGGCAAGATAATCACACCTTCTTTCTCTCTCTCTAGAGATGTCTCTCTTATTGTGATCTTGGAGTTAACGAAGACTTGAGTCCCTGGGGGCTTGAGGTTTCTCTTTGTCCCTTTGATTAGGGTATGTGCAAGATCATGGTATGCCAAACTAGGCCCTTACGTGGCAATGACAATTCAGAAAATAAGGTTTAGGCAAGTTGACATAAAAATTTGAACAAGTTATAAATATTATATCAAAAATATGTGAGAAGATAATTTGTAGAAAATTGAATTTAGTTTCTAAGATACTAGGCCCTTTTTGAAAAATAATTATTATATATGTTAAAAAATTTTAATTTCAATGTAGTATTACTAATATTTCCAAAAAAAAATAAGAAATAGCTATATGTCTAACCACCTTAAACATAATCAAATGATAATTTTTTTTTACAAGATTATACATATAAGTAGTAGACTCATGTCCGGATGTGACACACATTTTTTTTTAATTTGTTTCCAAGTAAATAATTAATTATGATTTTTCTTCTACAACTTTTCTAGAATACAAAAACTCTCGTGTCTGACCACGTTAACTTAGTCTAAACTTTATCCAATTGATTTTTTAATTTTTTTTTATTGTAGTAGAAAAAGCATAGAATGTGACACATGTTTTGGATTTCAAAAATGTTATACAGTTTGAAAGTTATATCTATTTTTTAATAAGTCTATCAATTAGGACTAGAAAGATAACAAGTAGGTGTATGTATGACCACATTAAACAAAATCAAATAATAATATTTTTTTATAAGATTCTAGTTAAAAGTAGTAGACTTATGTCCAGATGTGATGTATATTTTATTGTATTTTTTTTCAAAGTAAATAATTAATTATAATTTTTCTACTACATATTTTCCTGAATATAAAACCTCTCGTGTTTGACCACCTTAACTTAGTCTAAACTTCATCAAATTGAAAGAATTTTTTATTATTATCATATCAGGTGAAGCATATAATGCGATATATATTTCAGATTTCAAAAATGTAATATTGTTTGGAAGTTATAGTTATTTTTCAAAGAGTCTATCAATCAGGACTTCTTTTTTACATTGCCACTTTTTGGCATACCATGATCCTGTACATACCCATTATAATAAGATTATCTTTTCATTTTGATCTCCTTTACCAAGAGTTTGCATCGAGTCCATACTCTTACTAAAGTGGGGGCTTAATGTGTCGTCTTAAAATGGAAGCACTTCCATGATAAGAGCATTTAGCCATCTGTGTAAGTGGTCTAAGTTCATGTTAAGCACCTTGATCAGGTCTTTTCATATATTTGGCTTTTTCCCCCATGTTCTACTTCCCTCTACACCTATTTTCCACTTCATGTTAGCATTTCCTGGCATTCTAGACTAAGGTCCTGAGGTTTTTGATCTTAAGGTCAAAGTCAACCTTGAGGGTCAAAGTCAATCTCGACTCTGACCTAGGTTAGGGTCAACCTCGACCCTAACCTAGGGTGGGGTCTACCTCATCTTTGACCTACATTTCAAATTTTAGGATTTTTTTATTTCTGGGTATCGGGTTTTAGAAAGATTCTTTTTTCTGCCTCCGCGTCGGCCATTTCGGGTTTCAAGATAGTAAATTCTTAATTTCATTTAATCTAGGTATATTTCTAAAGGTTAGGACTTAATTGGGATTTAATTCTCCAAGGTGGCCCCTCTAAAAGATTGCACCCTAGTTCACTATAAAAGGAGGCCTTCCTCTCTCATTTTCACATCTCATCTCAAGCAATTTCATGAGCAAGATTTCAAGTGCAAGCAAGTGAATTCATACATTCAAGAAAGCCTTCAAGCATTCAAGTTTTCAAGCATTCATTCATCAAGGAGATCAATTGTTAGCCATTGAAGGATTCAATCTCTTTGGAGCCCCCTTGAAGATCCATCCTTCCACATCTATCCAAGTCAATTCTTATGCAAAGATCCATTCAAGATTGGTGTTGAAGATCAAATGCCATTGATTTGAGAAATCCTACATTTATTCTACATCCATTGGAGCATCTCTACTTGTGTATTTGACGATTTGAATCCTCTACAAGGACTTCAACATAAGCAAGGTGAATTGTTTAATTTACTTTGTTTATGCACAATACAATTTCAATTCAATTTCAAGGTTAATTCCTAAATTGGGGTTTGACCAAAGCAAATCCCCCATACAAACAATAAAAACCCTCATTTTCATGCAAGTACAAGTACGAAATTACAAATCTGAGCTTAGATTTGGATACTCTTTTTAGTGAACTTATGAGATCTACGAACAAAGTCAAAGTTGACCTTTAGAATATTAATGTAGCATTTGACCTTTTATCGGGGTCAAAGACTACCTACTATCAAAAAGATAAAAGTTTTCTGGGTTTTCTTCGTCTCAACATTTCCAGTTTGAAATAAGTTGCAGAATTGCCCAAAACTGCACACAGACATCAGAAATTAACATTTTTTAGATCTTCCCTATTTTTAGGTTAGTACTTCCCTTTTAGTTATTTTGGATTTTAAACACAACTCCTTCATAGGGAAATATAAGGTT